>OY804576.1:600000-816145 GCA_963680875.1 Bathymodiolus brooksi
TTAATGAGAATCCGTAAATCTAAGAAGAACAGAAAACACAATGGCCAAAGGATACCAAATGGGTAATGAGAATCCGTAAATCTAAGAAGAACAGAAAACACAATGGCCAAAAGATACCAAATGGGTAATGAGAATCCGTAAATCGAAGAAGAACAGACAACACAATGGCCAAAAGATACCAAATGGGTAATGAGAATCCGTAAATCTAAGAAGAACAGAAAACACAATGGACAAAAGATACCAAATGAGTAATGAGAATTCGTAAATCGAAGAAGAACAGACAACACAATGGACAAAAGATACCAAAGGGGTAATGAGAATCCGTAAATCTAAGAAGAACAGACAACACAATGACCAAAAGATACCAAAGGGGTAATGAGAATCCGTAAATCTAAGAAGAACAGACAACGCAATGGACAAAAGATACCAAATGGTAAATGAGAATCCGTAAATCTAAGAAGAACAGCCAACACAATGACAAAAAGATACCAAAGGGGTAATGAGAATCCGTAAATCTAAGAAGAACAGAAAACACAATGGCCAAAAGATACCAAATGGGTAATGAGAATCCGTAAATCTAAGAAGAACAGAAAACACAATGGACAAAAGATACCAAAGGGGTAATGAGAATTCGTAAATCTAAGAAGAACAGAAAACACAATGGCCAAATGATACCAAAGGGGTAATGAGAATTCGTAAATCTAAGAAGAACAGAAAACACAATGGACAAAAGATACCAAATGGGTAATGAGAATTCGAAAATCGAAGAAGAACAGACAACACAATGGACAAAAGATACCAAAGGGGTAATGAGAATCCGTAAATCTAAGAAGAACAGACAACACAATGACCAAAAGATACCAAAGGGGTAATGAGAATCCGTAAATCTAAGAAGAACAGACAACACAATGGACAAAAGATACCAAATGGGTAATGAGAATCCGTAAATCTAAGAAGAACAGACAACACAATGACAAAAAGATACCAAAGGGGTAATGAGAATCCGTAAATCTAAGAAGAACAGAAAACACAATGGCCAAAAGATACCAAATGGGTAATGAGAATCCGTAAATCTAAGAAGAACAGAAAACACAATGGACAAAAGATACCAAAGGGGTAATGAGAATTCGTAAATCTAAGAAGAACAGACAACACAATGACCAAAAGATACCAAAGAGGTAATGAGAATCCGTAAATCGAAGAAGAACAGACAACACAATGGACAAAAGATACCAAAGGGGTAATGAGAACCCGTAAATCTAAGAAGAACAGACAACACAATAGACAAAAGATACCAAAGCGGTAATGAGAATCCGTAAATCGAAGAAGAACAGACAACACAATGACCAAAAGATACCAAAGGGGTAATGAGAATCCGTAAATCTAAGAGGAACAGACAACACAATGGACAAAAGAAACCAAAGGGGTAATGAGAATCCGTAAGTCTAAGAAGAACAGACAACACAATGACAAAAAGATACCAAAGGGGTAATGAGAATCCGTAAATCTAAGAAGAACAGAAAACACAATGGACAAAATATACCAAAGTGGTAATGAGAACCCGTAAATCTAAGAAGAACAGACAACACAATGGACAAAAGATACCAAAGGGGTAATGAGAATTCGTAAATCTAAGAAGAACAGACAACACAATGGACAAAAGATACCAAAGGGGTAATGAGAATCCGTAAATCTAAGAAGAACAGACAACACAATGGACAAAAGATACCAAAGGGGTAATGAGAATCCGTAAATCTAAGAAGAACAGACAACACAATGGCCAAAAGATCCCAAAGGGGTAATGAAAATCCGTAAATCTAAGAAGAACAGAAAACACAATGGCCAAAAGATACCAAATGGGTAATGAGAATCCGTAAATCTAAGAAGAACAGAAAACACAATGGACAAAAGATACCAAAGGGGTAATGAGAATTCGTAAATCTAAGAAGAACAGACAACACAATGGACAAAAGATACCAAAGGGGTAATGAGAATCCGTAAATCTAAGAAGAACAGACAACACAATGGACAAAAGATACCAAAGGGTTAATGAGAATCCGTAAATCTAAGAAGAACAGAAAACACAATGGCCAAAGGATACCAAATGGGTAATGAGAATCCGTAAATCTAAGAAGAACAGAAAACACAATGGCCAAAGGATACCAAATACGTAATGAGAATCCGTAAATCTAAGAAGAACAGAAAACACAATGGACAAAAGATACCAAATTGGTAATGAAAAACCGTAAATCTAAGAGGAACAGACAACACAATGGACAAAGATACCAAATGGGTAATGAGAATCCGTAAATCTAAGAAGAACAGAAAACACAATGGACAAAAGATACCAAATGGGTAATGAGAATCCGTAAATCTAAGAAGAACAGACAACACAATGGTCAAAAGATACCAAAGGGGTAATGAGAATCCGTAAATCTAAGAAGAACAGACAACACAATGACCAAAAGATACCAAAGGGGTAATGAGAATCCGTAAATTTAAGAAGAACAGACAATACAATGGCCAAAAGATACCAAAGGAGTAATGGGAATCCGTAAATCGAAGAAGAACAGACAACACAATGGCCAAAATATACCAAAGGGGTAATGAGAATCAGTAAATCTAAGAAGAACAGAAAACACAATGGCCAAATGATACCAAAGGGGTAATGAGAATCCGTAAATCTAAGAAGAACAGACAACACAATGACCAAAAGATACCAAAGAGGTAATGAGAATTCGTAAATCGAAGAAGAACAGACAACACAATGGACAAAAGATACCAAAGGGGTAATGAGAATCCATAAATCGAAGAAGAACAGACAACACAATGACCAAAATATACCAAAGGGGTAATGAGAATCCGTAAATCTAAGAAGAACAGAAAACACAATGGCCAAAAGATACCAAATGGGTAATGAGAATCCGTAAATCTAAGAAGAACAGAAAACACAATGGACAAAAGATACCAAATGAGTAATGAGAATTCGTAAATCGAAGAAGAACAGACAACACAATGGACAAAAGATACCAAAGGGGTAATGAGAATCCGTAAATCTAAGAAGAACAGACAACACAATGACCAAAAGATACCAAAGGGGTAATGAGAATCCGTAAATCTAAGAAGAACAGACAACGCAATGGACAAAAGATACCAAATGGTTAATGAGAATCCGTAAATCTAAGAAGAACAGACAACACAATGACAAAAAGATACCAAAGGGGTAATGAGAATCCGTAAATCTAAGAAGAACAGAAAACACAATGGCCAAAAGATACCAAATGGGTAATGAGAATCCGTAAATCTAAGAAGAACAGAAAACACAATGGACAAAAGATACCAAAGGGGTAATGAGAATTCGTAAATCTAAGAAGAACAGAAAACACAATGGCCAAATGATACCAAAGGGGTAATGAGAATCCGTAAATCTAAGAAGAACAGAAAACACAATGGACAAAAGATACCAAATGGGTAATGAGAATTCGAAAATCGAAGAAGAACAGACAACACAATGGACAAAAGATACCAAAGGGGTAATGAGAATCCGTAAATCTAAGAAGAACAGACAACACAATGACCAAAAGATACCAAAGGGGTAATGAGAATCCGTAAATCTAAGAAGAACAGACAACACAATGGACAAAAGATACCAAATGGGTAATGAGAATCCGTAAATCTAAGAAGAACAGACAACACAATGACAAAAAGATACCAAAGGGGTAATGAGAATCCGTAAATCTAAGAAGAACAGAAAACACAATGGCCAAATGATACCAAAGGGGTAATGAGAATCCGTAAATCTAAGAAGAACAGACAACACAATGACCAAAAGATACCAAAGAGGTAATGAGAATTCGTAAATCGAAGAAGAACAGACAACACAATGGACAAAAGATACCAAAGGGGTAATGAGAATCCATAAATCGAAGAAGAACAGACAACACAATGACCAAAAGATACCAAAGGGGTAATGAGAATCCGTAAATCTAAGAAGAACAGAAAACACAATGGCCAAAAGATACCAAATGGGTAATGAGAATCCGTAAATCTAAGAAGAACAGAAAACACAATGGACAAAAGATACCAAATGAGTAATGAGAATTCGTAAATCGAAGAAGAACAGACAACACAATGGACAAAAGATACCAAAGGGGTAATGAGAATCCGTAAATCTAAGAAGAACAGACAACACAATGACCAAAAGATACCAAAGGGGTAATGAGAATCCGTAAATCTAAGAAGAACAGACAACGCAATGGACAAAAGATACCAAATGGTTAATGAGAATCCGTAAATCTAAGAAGAACAGACAACACAATGACAAAAAGATACCAAAGGGGTAATGAGAATCCGTAAATCTAAGAAGAACAGAAAACACAATGGCCAAAAGATACCAAATGGGTAATGAGAATCCGTAAATCTAAGAAGAACAGAAAACACAATGGACAAAAGATACCAAAGGGGTAATGAGAATTCGTAAATCTAAGAAGAACAGAAAACACAATGGCCAAATGATACCAAAGGGGTAATGAGAATCCGTAAATCTAAGAAGAACAGAAAACACAATGGACAAAAGATACCAAATGGGTAATGAGAATTCGAAAATCGAAGAAGAACAGACAACACAATGGACAAAAGATACCAAAGGGGTAATGAGAATCCGTAAATCTAAGAAGAACAGACAACACAATGACCAAAAGATACCAAAGGGGTAATGAGAATCCGTAAATCTAAGAAGAACAGACAACACAATGGACAAAAGATACCAAATGGGTAATGAGAATCCGTAAATCTAAGAAGAACAGACAACACAATGACAAAAAGATACCAAAGGGGTAATGAGAATCCGTAAATCTAAGAAGAACAGAAAACACAATGGCCAAAAGATACCAAATGGGTAATGAGAATCCGTAAATCGAAGAAGAACAGACAACACAATGGCCAAAAGATACCAAAGGGGTAATAAGAATCAGTAAATCTAAGAAGAACAGAAAACACAATGGCCAAATGATACCAAAGGGGTAATGAGAATCCGTAAATCTAAGAAGAACAGACAACACAATGACCAAAAGATACCAAAGAGGTAATGAGAATTCGTAAATCGAAGAAGAACAGACAACACAATGGACAAAAGATACCAAAGGGGTAATGAGAATCCATAAATCGAAGAAGAACAGACAACACAATGACCAAAAGATACCAAAGGGGTAATGAGAATCCGTAAATCTAAGAAGAACAGAAAACACAATGGCCAAAAGATACCAAATGGGTAATGAGAATCCGTAAATCTAAGAAGAACAGAAAACACAATGGACAAAAGATACCAAATGAGTAATGAGAATTCGTAAATCGAAGAAGAACAGACAACACAATGGACAAAAGATACCAAAGGGGTAATGAGAATCCGTAAATCTAAGAAGAACAGACAACACAATGACCAAAAGATACCAAAGGGGTAATGAGAATCCGTAAATCTAAGAAGAACAGACAACGCAATGGACAAAAGATACCAAATGGTTAATGAGAATCCGTAAATCTAAGAAGAACAGACAACACAATGACAAAAAGATACCAAAGGGGTAATGAGAATCCGTAAATCTAAGAAGAACAGAAAACACAATGGCCAAAAGATACCAAATGGGTAATGAGAATCCGTAAATCTAAGAAGAACAGAAAACACAATGGACAAAAGATACCAAAGGGGTAATGAGAATTCGTAAATCTAAGAAGAACAGAAAACACAATGGCCAAATGATACCAAAGGGGTAATGAGAATCCGTAAATCTAAGAAGAACAGAAAACACAATGGACAAAAGATACCAAATGGGTAATGAGAATTCGAAAATCGAAGAAGAACAGACAACACAATGGACAAAAGATACCAAAGGGGTAATGAGAATCCGTAAATCTAAGAAGAACAGACAACACAATGACCAAAAGATACCAAAGGGGTAATGAGAATCCGTAAATCTAAGAAGAACAGACAACACAATGGACAAAAGATACCAAATGGGTAATGAGAATCCGTAAATCTAAGAAGAACAGACAACACAATGACAAAAAGATACCAAAGGGGTAATGAGAATCCGTAAATCTAAGAAGAACAGAAAACACAATGGCCAAAAGATACCAAATGGGTAATGAGAATCCGTAAATCGAAGAAGAACAGACAACACAATGGCCAAAAGATACCAAAGGGGTAATAAGAATCAGTAAATCTAAGAAGAACAGAAAACACAATGGCCAAATGATACCAAAGGGGTAATGAGAATCCGTAAATCTAAGAAGAACAGACAACACAATGACCAAAAGATACCAAAGAGGTAATGAGAATTCGTAAATCGAAGAAGAACAGACAACACAATGGACAAAAGATACCAAAGGGGTAATGAGAATCCATAAATCGAAGAAGAACAGACAACACAATGACCAAAAGATACCAAAGGGGTAATGAGAATCCGTAAATCTAAGAAGAACAGAAAACACAATGGCCAAAAGATACCAAATGGGTAATGAGAATCCGTAAATCTAAGAAGAACAGAAAACACAATGGACAAAAGATACCAAATGAGTAATGAGAATTCGTAAATCGAAGAAGAACAGACAACACAATGGACAAAAGATACCAAAGGGGTAATGAGAATCCGTAAATCTAAGAAGAACAGACAACACAATGACCAAAAGATACCAAAGGGGTAATGAGAATCCGTAAATCTAAGAAGAACAGACAACGCAATGGACAAAAGATACCAAATGGTTAATGAGAATCCGTAAATCTAAGAAGAACAGACAACACAATGACAAAAAGATACCAAAGGGGTAATGAGAATCCGTAAATCTAAGAAGAACAGAAAACACAATGGCCAAAAGATACCAAATGGGTAATGAGAATCCGTAAATCTAAGAAGAACAGAAAACACAATGGACAAAAGATACCAAAGGGGTAATGAGAATTCGTAAATCTAAGAAGAACAGAAAACACAATGGCCAAATGATACCAAAGGGGTAATGAGAATCCGTAAATCTAAGAAGAACAGAAAACACAATGGACAAAAGATACCAAATGGGTAATGAGAATTCGAAAATCGAAGAAGAACAGACAACACAATGGACAAAAGATACCAAAGGGGTAATGAGAATCCGTAAATCTAAGAAGAACAGACAACACAATGACCAAAAGATACCAAATGGGTAATGAGAATCCGTAAATCTAAGAAGAACAGAAAACACAATGGACAAAAGATACCAAAGGGGTAATGAGAATTCGTAAATCTAAGAAGAACAGAAAACACAATGGCCAAATGATACCAAAGGGGTAATGAGAATCCGTAAATCTAAGAAGAACAGAAAACACAATGGCCAAAAGATACCAAATGGGTAATGAGAATTCGAAAATCGAAGAAGAACAGACAACACAATGGACAAAAGATACCAAAGGGGTAATGAGAATTCGTAAATCTAAGAAGAACAGACAACACAATGACCAAAAGATACCAAAGAGGTAATGAGAATCCGTAAATCTAAGAAGAACAGAAAACACAATGGACAAAAGATACCAAAGGGGTAATGAGAATTCGTAAATCTAAGAAGAACAGAAAACACAATGGCCAAATGATACCAAAGGGGTAATGAGAATCCGTAAATCTAAGAACAACAGAAAACACAATGGACAAAAGATACCAAATGGGTAATGAGAATTCGAAAATCGAAGAAGAACAGACAACACAATGGACAAAAGATACCAAAGGGGTAATGAGAATCCGTAAATCTAAGAAGAACAGACAACACAATGACCAAAAGATACCAAAGGGGTAATGAGAATCCGTAAATCTAAGAAGAACAGACAACACAATGGACAAAAGATACCAAATGGGTAATGAGAATCCGTAAATCTAAGAAGAACAGACAACACAATGACAAAAAGATACCAAAGGGGTAATGAGAATCCGTAAATCTAAGAAGAACAGAAAACACAATGGCCAAAAGATACCAAATGGGTAATGAGAATCCGTAAATCGAAGAAGAACAGACAACACAATGGCCAAAAGATACCAAAGGGGTAATGAGAATCAGTAAATCTAAGAAGAACAGAAAACACAATGGCCAAATGATACCAAATGGGTAATGAGAATCCGTAAATCTAAGAAGAACAGAAAACACAATGGCCAAAAGATACCAAATGGGTAATGAGAATCCGTAAATCTAAGAAGAACAGAAAACACAATGGACAAAAGATACCAAAGGGGTAATGAGAATTCGTAAATCTAAGAAGAACAGAAAACACAATGGCCAAATGATACCAAAGGGGTAATGAGAATCCGTAAATCTAAGAAGAACAGAAAACACAATGCACAAAAGATACCAAATGGGTAATGAGAATTCGAAAATCGAAGAAGAACAGACAACACAATGGACAAAAGATACCAAATGGGTAATGAGAATTCGTAAATCTAAGAAGAACAGAAAACACAATGACCAAAAGATACCAAAGGGGTAATGAGAATCCGTAAATCTAAGAAGAACAGACAACACAATGGACAAAAGATACCAAATGGGTAATGAGAATCCGTAAATCTAAGAAGAACAGACAACACAATGACAAAAAGATACCAAAGGGGTAATGAGAATCCGTAAATCTAAGAAGAACAGAAAACACAATGGACAAAAGATACCAAATGGGTAATGAGAATTCGTAAATCTAAGAAGAACAGAAAACACAATGGCCAAATGATACCAAAGGGGTAATGAGAATCCGTAAATCTAAGAAGAACAGAAAACACAATGGACAAAAGATACCAAATGGGTAATGAGAATTCGTAAATCTAAGAAGAACAGACAACACAATGACCAAAAGATACCAAAGGGGTAATGAGAATCCGTAAATCTAAGAAGAACAGACAACACAATGACAAAAAGATACCAAAGGGGTAATGAGAATCCGTAAATCTAAAAAGAACAGAAAACACAATGGCCAAAAGATACCAAATGGGTAATGAGAATCCGTAAATCTAAGAAGAACAGAAAACACAATGGACAAAAGATACCAAAGGGATAATGAGAATCCGTAAATCTAAGAAGAACAGACAACACAATGGACAAAAGATACCAAAGGGGTAATGAGAATCCGTAAATCTAAGAAGAACAGACAACACAATGACCAAAAGATACCAAAGGGGATAATGAGAATCCGTAAATCTAAGAAGAACAGACAACACAATGGACAAAAGATATCAAATGGGTAATGAGAATCCGTAAATCTAAGAAGAACAGACAACACAATGACAAAAAGATACCAAAGGGTTAATGAGAATCCGTAAATCTAAGAAGAACAGAAAACACAATGGCCAAAAGATACCAAATGGGTAATGAGAATCCGTAAATCTAAGAAGAACAGAAAACACAATGGACAAAAGATACCAAATGGGTAATGAGATTTCGTAAATCGAAGAAGAACAGACAACACAATGGACAAAAGATACCAAAGGGGTAATAAGAATTCGTAAATCTAAGAAGAACAGACAACACAATGGACAAAAGATACCAAAGGGGTAATGAGAATCCGTAAATCTAAGAAGAACAGACAACATAATGGACAAAAGATACCAAAGGGGTAATGAGAATCCGTAAATCTAAGAAGAACAGACAACACAATGGACAAAAGATACCAAAGGGGTAATGAGAATCCGTAAATCTAAGAATAACAGAAAACACAATGGACAAAAGATACCAAGGGGGTAATGAGAATTCGTAAATCTAAGAAGAACAGACAACACAATGGCCAAAGGATACCAAAGGGGTAATGAGAATCCGTAAATCTAAGAAGAACAGAAAACACAATGGACAAAAGATACTAAATGGGTAATGAGAATCCGTAAATCTAAGAAGAACAGACAACACAATGGTCAAAAGATACCAAGGGGGTAATGAGAATCCGTAAATCTAAGAAGAACAGACAACACAATTGCAAAAAGATACCAAAGGGGTAATGAGAATCCGTAAATCTAAGAAGAACAGAAAACACAATGGCCAAAAGATACCAAATGGGTAATGAGAATCCGTAAATCTAAGAAGAACAGACAACACAATGGTCAAAAGATACCAAAGGGGAAATGAGAATCCGTAAATCTAAGAAGAACAGACAACACAATGGCCAAAATATACCAAATGGGTAATGAAAATCCGTAAATCTAAGAAGAACAGAAAACACAATGGCCAAAAGATACCAAATGGGTAATGAGAATCCGTAAATCTAAGAAGAACAGACAACACAATGGTCAAAATATACCAAAGGGGTAATGAGAATCCGTAAATCTAAGAAGAACAGACAACACAATGGCCAAAAGATACCAAATGGGTAATGAGAATCCGTAAATCTAAGAAGAACAGAAAACACAATGGACAAAAGATACCAAATGGGTAATGAGAATTCGTAAATCGAAGAAGAACAGACAAGACAATGGACAAAAGATACCAAAGGGGTAATGAGAATCCGTAAATCTAAGAAGAACAGAAAACACAATGGCCAAAGGGGTAATGAGAATCGTAAATCTAAGAAGAACAGAAAACACAATGGACAAAAGATACCAAAGGGGTAATGAGAATCCGTAAATCTAAGAAGAACAGACAACACAATGGCCAAAAGATACCAAAGGGGTAATGGGAATCCGTATATCGAAGAAGAACAGACGACACAATGGCCAAAAGATACCAAAGGGGTAATGAGAATCTGTAAATCTAAGAAGAACAAAAAACACAATGGCCAAATGTTACCAAAGGGGTAATGAGAATCCGTAAATCGAAGAACAGACAACACAATGGACAAAAGATACCAAAGGGGTAATGAGAACACGTAAATCTAAGAAGAACAGACAACACAATGGACAAAAGATACCAAAGGGGTAATGAGAATCCGTTAATCGAAGAAGAACAGACAACACAATGACCAAAAGATACCAAAGGGGTAATGAGAATTCGTAAATCTAAGAAGAACAGACAATCCAATGCCCAAAAGATACCAAAGGGGTAATGAGAATCCGTAAATCGAAGAAGAACAGACAACACAATGGACAAAAGATACCAAAGGGGTAATGAGAATCCGTAAATCTAAGAAGAACAGACAACACAATGGACAAAAGATACCAAAGGGGTAATGGGAATCCGTAAATCTAAGAAGAACAGACAACACAATGACCAAAGGATACCAAAGGGGTAATGAGAATCCGTAAATCTAAGAAGAACAGAAAACACAATGGCCAAAAGATACCAAAGGGGTAATGAGAATCCGTAAATCTAAGAAGAACATAAAACACAATGGACAAAAGATACCAAATGGGTAATGAGAATCCGTAAATCTAAGAAGAACAGACAACACAATGGACAAAAGATACCAAAGGGGTAATGAGAATCCGTAAATCTAAGAAGAACAGACAACACAATGGACAAAAGATACCAAATGGGTAATGAGAATCCGTAAATCTAAGAAGAACAGACAACACAATGGTCAAAAGATACCAAAGGGGTAATGAGAATCCGTAAATCTAAGAAGAACAGACAACACAATGGACAAAGATACCAAATGGGTAATGAGAATCCGTAAATCTAAGAAGAACAGACAACACAATGACCAAAAGATACCAAAGGGGTAATGAGAATCCGTAAATCTAAGAAGAACAGACAACACAATGACAAAAAGATACCAAAGGGGTAATGAGAATCCGTAAATCTAAAAAGAACAGAAAACACAATGGCCAAAAGATACCAAATGGGTAATGAGAATCCGTAAATCTAAGAAGAACAGAAAACACAATGGACAAAAGATACCAAAGGGATAATGAGAATCCGTAAATCTAAGAAGAACAGACAACACAATGGACAAAAGATACCAAAGGGGTAATGAGAATCCGTAAATCTAAGAAGAACAGACAACACAATGACCAAAAGATACCAAAGGGGATAATGAGAATCCGTAAATCTAAGAAGAACAGACAACACAATGAACAAAAGATATCAAATGGGTAATGAGAATCCGTAAATCTAAGAAGAACAGACAACACAATGACAAAAAGATACCAAAGGGTTAATGAGAATCCGTAAATCTAAGAAGAACAGAAAACACAATGGCCAAAAGATACCAAATGGGTAATGAAAATCCGTAAATCTAAGAAGAACAGAAAACACAATGGACAAAAGATACCAAATGGGTAATGAGATTTCGTAAATCGAAGAAGAACAGACAACACAATGGACAAAAGATACCAAAGGGGTAATGAGAATCCGTAAATCTAAGAAGAACAGAAAACACAATGGCCAAAAGATAGCAAAGGGGTAATGAGAATCCGTAAATCTAAGAAGAACATAAAACACAATGGACAAAAGATACCAAATGGGTAATGAGAATCCGTAAATCTAAGAAGAACAGACAACACAATGGACAAAAGATACCAAAGGGGTAATGAGAATCCGTAAATCTAAGAAGAACAGACAACACAATGGACAAAAGATACCAAATGGGTAATGAGAATCCGTAAATCTAAGAAGAACAGACAACACAATGGTCAAAAGATACCAAAGGGGTAATGAGAATCCGTAAATCTAAGAAGAACAGACAACACAATGGACAAAGATACCAAATGGGTAATGAGAATCCGTAAATCTAAGAAGAACAGACAACACAATGACCAAAAGATACCAAAGGGGTAATGAGAATCCGTAAATCTAAGAAGAACAGACAACACAATGACAAAAAGATACCAAAGGGGTAATGAGAATCCGTAAATCTAAAAAGAACAGACAACACAATGGCCAAAAGATACCAAATGGGTAATGAGAATCCGTAAATCTAAGAAGAACAGAAAACACAATGGACAAAAGATACCAAAGGGATAATGAGAATCCGTAAATCTAAGAAGAACAGACAACACAATGGACAAAAGATACCAAAGGGGTAATGAGAATCCGTAAATCTAAGAAGAACAGACAACACAATGACCAAAAGATACCAAAGGGGATAATGAGAATCCGTAAATCTAAGAAGAACAGACAACACAATGAACAAAAGATATCAAATGGGTAATGAGAATCCGTAAATCTAAGAAGAACAGACAACACAATGACAAAAAGATACCAAAGGGTTAATGAGAATCCGTAAATCTAAGAAGAACAGAAAACACAATGGCCAAAAGATACCAAATGGGTAATGAAAATCCGTAAATCTAAGAAGAACAGAAAACACAATGGACAAAAGATACCAAATGGGTAATGAGATTTCGTAAATCGAAGAAGAACAGACAACACAATGGACAAAAGATACCAAAGGGGTAATGAGAATTCGTAAATCTAAGAAGAACAGACAACACAATGGACAAAAGATACCAAAGGGGTAATGAGAATCCGTAAATCTAAGAAGAACAGACAACAGAATGGACAAAAGATACCAAAGGGGTAATGAGAATCCGTAAATCTAAGAAGAACAGACAACACAATGGCCAAAAGATACCAAAGGGGTAATGAGAATCCGTAAATCTAAGAATAACAGAAAACACAATGGACAAAAGATACCAAGGGGGTAATGAGAATTCGTAAATCTAAGAAGAACAGACAACACAATGGCCAAAAGATACCAAAGGGGTAATGAGAATCCGTAAATCTAAGAAGAACAGAAAACACAATGGACAAAAGATACTAAATGGGTAATGAGAATCCGTAAATCTAAGAAGAACAGACAACACAATGGTCAAAAGATACCAAGGGGGTAATGAGAATCCGTAAATCTAAGAAGAACAGACAACACAATGGCAAAAAGATACCAAAGGGGTAATGAGAATCCGTAAATCTAAGAAGAACAGAAAACACAATGGCCAAAAGATACCAAATGGGTAATGAGAATCCGTAAATCTAAGAAGAACAGACAACACAATGGTCAAAAGATACCAAAGGGGAAATGAGAATCCGTAAATCTAAGAAGAACAGACAACACAATGGCCAAAATATACCAAATGGGTAATGAAAATCAGTAAATCTAAGAAGAACAGAAAACACAATGGCCAAAAGATACCAAATGGGTAATGAGAATCCGTAAATCTAAGAAGAACAGACAACACAATGGTCAAAATATACCAAAGGGGAAATGAGAATCCGTAAATCTAAGAAGAACAGACAACACAATGGCCAAAAGATACCAAATGGGTAATGAGAATCCGTAAATCTAAGAAGAACAGAAAACACAATGGACAAAAGATACCAAATGGGTAATGAGAATTCGTAAATCGAAGAAGAACAGACAACACAATGGACAAAAGATACCAAAGGGGTAATGAGAATCCGTAAATCTAAGAAGAACAGAAAACACAATGGCCAAAGGGGTAATGAGAATCGTAAATCTAAGAAGAACAGAAAACACAATGGACAAAAGATACCAAAGGGGTAATGAGAATCCGTAAATCTAAGAAGAACAGACAACACAATGGCCAAAAGATACCAAAGGGGTAATGGGAATCCGTATATCGAAGAAGAACAGACGACACAATGGCCAAAAGATACCAAAGGGGTAATGAGAATCTGTAAATCTAAGAAGAACAAAAAACACAATGGCCAAATGTTACCAAAGGGGTAATGAGAATCCGTAAATCGAAGAACAGACAACACAATGGACAAAAGATACCAAAGGGGTAATGAGAACACGTAAATCTAAGAAGAACAGACAACACAATGGACAAAAGATACCAAAGGGGTAATGAGAATCCGTTAATCGAAGAAGAACAGACAACACAATGACCAAAAGATACCAAAGGGGTAATGAGAATCCGTAAATCTAAGAAGAACAGACAATCCAATGGCCAAAAGATACCAAAGGGGTAATGAGAATCCGTAAATCGAAGAAGAACAGACAACACAATGGACAAAAGATACCAAAGGGGTAATGAGAATCCGTAAATCTAAGAAGAATAGACAACACAATGGACAAAAGATACCAAAGGGGTAATGGGAATCCGTAAATCTAAGAAGAACAGACAACACAATGACCAAAGGATACCAAAGGGGTAATGAGAATCCGTAAATCTAAGAAGAACAGAAAACACAATGGCCAAAAGATACCAAAGGGGTAATGAGAATCCGTAAATCTAAGAAGAACATAAAACACAATGGACAAAAGATACCAAATGGGTAATGAGAATCCGTAAATCTAAGAAGAACAGACAACACAATGGACAAAAGATACCAAAGGGGTAATGAGAATCCGTAAATCTAAGAAGAACAGACAACACAATGGACAAAAGATACCAAATGGGTAATGAGAATCCGTAAATCTAAGAAGAACAGACAACACAATGGTCAAAAGATACCAAAGGGGTAATGAGAATCCGTAAATCTAAGAAGAACAGACAACACAATGGACAAAGATACCAAATGGGTAATGAGAATCCGTAAATCTAAGAAGAACAGACAACACAATGGCAAAAAGATACCAAAGGGGTAATGAGAATCCGTAAATCTAAGAAGAACAGAAAACACAATGGCCAAAAGATACCAAATGGGTAATGAGAATCCGTAAATCTAAGAAGAACAGACAACACAATAGTCAAAAGATACCAAAGGGGAAATGAGAATCCGTAAATCTAAGAAGAACAGACAACACAATGGCCAAAATATACCAAATGGGTAATGAAAATCCGTAAATCTAAGAAGAACAGAAAACACAATGGCCAAAAGATACCAAATGGGTAATGAGAATCCGTAAATCTAAGAAGAACAGACAACACAATGGTCAAAATATACCAAAGGGGTAATGAGAATCCGTAAATCTAAGAAGAACAGACAACACAATGGCCAAAAGATACCAAATGGGTAATGAGAATTCGTAAATCGAAGAAGAACAGACAACACAATGGACAAAAGATACCAAAGGGGTAATGAGAATCCGTAAATCTAAGAAGAACAGAAAACACAATGGCCAAAGGGGTAATGAGAATCGTAAATCTAAGAAGAACAGAAAACACAATGGACAAAAGATACCAAAGGGGTAATGAGAATCCGTAAATCTAAGAAGAACAGACAACACAATGGCCAAAAGATACCAAAGGGGTAATGGGAATCCGTATATCGAAGAAGAACAGACGACACAATGGCCAAAAGATACCAAAGGGGTAATGAGAATCTGTAAATCTAAGAAGAACAAAAAACACAATGGGCAAATGTTACCAAAGGGGTAATGAGAATCCCTAAATCGAAGAACAGACAACTTAATGGACAAAAGATACCAAAGGGGTAATGGGAATCCGTAAATCTAAGAAGAACAGACAACACAATGACCAAAGGATACCAAAGGGGTAATGAGAATCCGTAAATCTAAGAAGAACAGAAAACACAATGGCCAAAAGATACCAAAGGGGTAATGAGAATCCGTAAATCTAAGAAGAACATAAAACACAATGGACAAAAGATACCAAATGGGTAATGAGAATCCGTAAATCTAAGAAGAACAGACAACACAATGGACAAAAGATACCAAAGGGGTAATGAGAATCCGTAAATCTAAGAAGAACAGACAACACAATGGACAAAAGATACCAAATGGGTAATGAGAATCCGTAAATCTAAGAAGAACAGACAACACAATGGTCAAAAGATACCAAAGGGGTAATGAGAATCCGTAAATCTAAGAAGAACAGACAACACAATGGACAAAGATACCAAATGGGTAATGAGAATCCGTAAATCTAAGAAGAACAGAAAACACAATGGCCAAAAGATACCAAATGGGTAATGAAAATCCGTAAATCTAAGAAGAACAGAAAACACAATGGACAAAAGATACCAAATGGGTAATGAGATTTCGTAAATCGAAGAAGAACAGACAACACAATGGACAAAAGATACCAAAGGGGTAATGAGAATTCGTAAATCTAAGAAGAACAGACAACACAATTGACAAAAGATACCAAAGGGGTAATGAGAATCCGTAAATCTAAGAAGAACAGACAACATAATGGACAAAAGATACCAAAGGGGTAATGAGAATCCGTAAATCTAAGAAGAACAGACAACACAATGGCCAAAAGATACCAAAGGGGTAATGAGAATCCGTAAATCTAAGAATAACAGAAAACACAATGGACAAAAGATACCAAAGGGGTAATGAGAATCCGTAAATCTAAGAAGAACAGACAACACAATGGACAAAAGATACCAAAGGGGTAATGGGAATCCGTAAATCTAAGAAGAACAGACAACACAATGACCAAAGGATACCAAAGGGGTAATGAGAATCCGTAAATCTAAGAAGAACAGAAAACACAATGGCCAAAAGATACCAAAGGGGTAATGAGAATCCGTAAATCTAAGAAGAACATAAAACACAATGGACAAAAGATACCAAATGGGTAATGAGAATCCGTAAATCTAAGAAGAACAGACAACACAATGGACAAAAGATACCAAAGGGGTAATGAGAATCCGTAAATCTAAGAAGAACAGACAACACAATGGACAAAAGATACCAAATGGGTAATGAGAATCCGTAAATCTAAGAAGAACAGACAACACAATGGTCAAAAGATACCAAAGGGGTAATGAGAATCCGTAAATCTAAGAAGAACAGACAACACAATGGACAAAGATACCAAATGGGTAATGAGAATCCGTAAATCTAAGAAGAACAGACAACACAATGGCAAAAAGATACCAAAGGGGTAATGAGAATCCGTAAATCTAAGAAGAACAGAAAACACAATGGCCAAAAGATACCAAATGGGTAATGAGAATCCGTAAATCTAAGAAGAACAGACAACACAATGGTCAAAAGATACCAAAGGGGAAATGAGAATCCGTAAATCTAAGAAGAACAGACAACACAATGGCCAAAATATACCAAATGGGTAATGAAAATCCGTAAATCTAAGAAGAACAGAAAACACAATGGCCAAAAGATACCAAATGGGTAATGAGAATCCGTAAATCTAAGAAGAACAGACAACACAATGGTCAAAATATACCAAAGGGGTAATGAGAATCCGTAAATCTAAGAAGAACAGACAACACAATGGCCAAAAGATACCAAATGGGTAATGAGAATTCGTAAATCGAAGAAGAACAGACAACACAATGGACAAAAGATACCAAAGGGGTAATGAGAATCCGTAAATCTAAGAAGAACAGACAACACAATGGCCAAAAGATACCAAAGGGGTAATGGGAATCCGTATATCGAAGAAGAACAGACGACACAATGGCCAAAAGATACCAAAGGGGTAATGAGAATCTGTAAATCTAAGAAGAACAAAAAACACAATGGCCAAATGTTACCAAAGGGGTAATGAGAATCCCTAAATCGAAGAACAGACAACACAATGGACAAAAGATACCAAAGGGGTAATGGGAATCCGTAAATCTAAGAAGAACAGACAACACAATGACCAAAGGATACCAAAGGGGTAATGAGAATCCGTAAATCTAAGAAGAACAGAAAACACAATGGCCAAAAGATACCAAAGGGGTAATGAGAATCCGTAAATCTAAGAAGAACATAAAACACAATGGACAAAAGATACCAAATGGGTAATGAGAATCCGTAAATCTAAGAAGAACAGACAACACAATGGACAAAAGATACCAAAGGGGTAATGAGAATCCGTAAATCTAAGAAGAACAGACAACACAATGGACAAAAGATACCAAATGGGTAATGAGAATCCGTAAATCTAAGAAGAACAGACAACACAATGGTCAAAAGATACCAAAGGGGTAATGAGAATCCGTAAATCTAAGAAGAACAGACAACACAATGGACAAAGATACCAAATGGGTAATGAGAATCCGTAAATCTAGGAAGAACAGAAAACACAATGGACAAAAGATACCAAAGGGATAATGAGAATCCGTAAATCTAAGAAGAACAGACAACACAATGGACAAAAGATACCAAAGGGGTAATGAGAATCCGTAAATCTAAGAAGAACAGACAACACAATGACCAAAAGATACCAAAGGGGATAATGAGAATCCGTAAATCTAAGAAGAACAGACAACACAATGAACAAAAGATATCAAATGGGTAATGAGAATCCGTAAATCTAAGAAGAACAGACAACACAATGACAAAAAGATACCAAAGGGTTAATGAGAATCCGTAAATCTAAGAAGAACAGAAAACACAATGGCCAAAAGATACCAAATGGGTAATGAAAATCCGTAAATCTAAGAAGAACAGAAAACACAATGGACAAAAGATACCAAATGGGTAATGAGATTTCGTAAATCGAAGAAGAACAGACAACACAATGGACAAAAGATACCAAAGGGGTAATGAGAATTCGTAAATCTAAGAAGAACAGACAACACAATGGACAAAAGATACCAAAGGGGTAATGAGAATCCGTAAATCTAAGAAGAACAGACAACATAATGGACAAAAGATACCAAAGGGGTAATGAGAATCCGTAAATCTAAGAAGAACAGACAACACAATGGCCAAAAGATACCAAAGGGGTAATGAGAATCCGTAAATCTAAGAATAACAGAAAACACAATGGACAAAAGATACCAAAGGGGTAATGAGAATCCGTAAATCTAAGAAGAACAGACAACACAATGGACAAAAGATACCAAAGGGGTAATGGGAATCCGTAAATCTAAGAAGAACAGACAACACAATGACCAAAGGATACCAAAGGGGTAATGAGAATCCGTAAATCTAAGAAGAACAGAAAACACAATGGCCAAAAGATACCAAAGGGGTAATGAGAATCCGTAAATCTAAGAAGAACATAAAACACAATGGACAAAAGATACCAAATGGGTAATGAGAATCCGTAAATCTAAGAAGAACAGACAACACAATGGACAAAAGATACCAAAGGGGTAATGAGAATCCGTAAATCTAAGAAGAACAGACAACACAATGGACAAAAGATACCAAATGGGTAATGAGAATCCGTAAATCTAAGAAGAACAGACAACACAATGGTCAAAAGATACCAAAGGGGTAATGAGAATCCGTAAATCTAAGAAGAACAGACAACACAATGGACAAAGATACCAAATGGGTAATGAGAATCCGTAAATCTAAGAAGAACAGACAACACAATGGCAAAAAGATACCAAAGGGGTAATGAGAATCCGTAAATCTAAGAAGAACAGAAAACACAATGGCCAAAAGATACCAAATGGGTAATGAGAATCCGTAAATCTAAGAAGAACAGACAACACAATGGTCAAAAGATACCAAAGGGGAAATGAGAATCCGTAAATCTAAGAAGAACAGACAACACAATGGCCAAAATATACCAAATGGGTAATGAAAATCCGTAAATCTAAGAAGAACAGAAAACACAATGGCCAAAAGATACCAAATGGGTAATGAGAATCCGTAAATCTAAGAAGAACAGACAACACAATGGTCAAAATATACCAAAGGGGGTTATATCTATGCTTTAATTAAAGAAGGATCCATGTATGTGGTGTTATATCTATGCTTTAATTAAAGAAGGATCCATGTATGTGGTGTTATATCTATGCTTTAATTAAAGAAGGATCCATGTATGTGGTGTTATATCTATGCTTTAATTAAAGAAGGATCCATGTATGTGGTGTTATATCTATGCTTTAATTAAAGAAGGATCCATGTATGTGGTGTTCTATCTATGCTTTAATTAAAGAAGGATCCATGTATGTGGTGTTATATCTATGCTTTAATTAAAGAAGGATCCATGTATGTGGTGTTCTATCTATGCTTTAATTAAAGAAGGATCCATGTATGTGGTGTTCTATCTATGCTTTAATTAAAGAAGGATCCATGTATGTGGTGTTATATCTATTCTTTAATTAAAGAAGGATCCATGTATGTGGTGTTATATCTATGCTTTAATTAAAGAAGGATCCATGTATGTGGTGTTATATCTATGCTTTAAATAAAGAAGGATCCATGTATGTGGTGCTATATCTATGCTTTAATTAAAGAAGGATCCATGTATGTGGTGTTATATCTAAGCTTTAATTAAAGAAGGATCCATGTATGTGGTGTTATATCTATGCTTTATTTAAAGAAGGATCCATGTATGTGGTGTTATATCTATGCTTTAATTAAAGAAGGATCCATGTATGTGGTGTTATATCTATGCTTTAATTAAAGAAGGATCCATGTATGTGGTGTTATATCTATGCTTTAATTAAAGAAGGATCCATGTATGTGGTGTTATATCTATGCTTTAATTAAAGAAGGATCCATGTATGTGGTGTTATATCTATGCTTTAATTAAAGAAGGATCCATGTATGTGGTGTTATATCTATGCTTTAATTTAAAAAGGATCCATGTATGTGGTGTTATATCTATGCTTTCATTAAAGAAGGATCCATGTATGTGGTGTTATATCTATGCTTTAATTAAAGAAGGATCCATGTATGTGGTGCTATATCTATGCTTTAATTAAAGAAGGATCCATGTATGTGGTGTTATATATATGCTTTATTTAAAGAAGGATCCATGTATGTGGTGTTATATCTATGCTTTAATTAAAGAAGGATCCATGTATGTGGTGTTATATCTATGCTTTAATAAAAGAAGGATCCATGTATGTGGTGTTATATCTATGCTTTAATTACAGAAGGATCCATGTATGTGGTGTTATATCTATGCTTTAATTAAAGAAGGATCCATGTATGTGGTGCTATATCTATGCTTTAATTAAAGAAGGATCCATGTATGTGGTGTTATATCTATGCTTTAATTAAAGAAGGATCCATGTATGTGGTGTTATATCTATGCTTTAATTAAAGAAGGATCCATGTATGTGGTGTTATATCTATGCTTTAATTAAAGAAGGATCCATGTATGTGGTGTTATATCTATGCTTTAATTAAAGAAGGATCCATGTATGTGGTGTTATATCTATGCTTTCATTAAAGAAGGATCCATGTATGTGGTGTTATATCTATGCTTTAATTAAAGAAGGATCCATGTATGTGGTGCTATATCTATGCTTTAATTAAAGAAGGATCCATGTATGTGGTGCTATATCTATGCTTTATTTAAAGAAGGATCCATGTATGTGGTGTTATATCTATGCTTTAATTAAAGAAGGATCCATGTATGTGGTGTTATATCTATGCTTTAATTAAAGAAGGATCCATGTATGTGGTGTTATATCTATGCTTTAATTACAGAAGGATCCATGTATGTGGTGTTATATCTATGCTTTAATTAAAGAAGGATCCATGTATGTGGTGCTATATCTATGCTTTAATTAAAGAAGGATCCATGTATGTGGTGTTATATCTATGCTTTAATTAAAGAAGGATCCATGTATGTGGTGTTATATATATGCTTTAATTAAAGAAGGATCCATGTATGTGGTGTTATATCTATGCTTTAATTAAAGAAGGATCCATGTATGTGGTGTTATATCTATGCTTTAATTAAAGAAGGATCCATGTATGTGGTGTTATATCTATGCTTTAATTAAAGAAGGATCCATGTATGTGGTGTTATATCTATGCTTTAATTAAAGAAGGATCCATGTATGTGGTGTTATATCTATGCTTTAATTAAAGAAGGATCCATGTATGTGGTGTTATATCTATGCTTTAATTAAAGAAGGATCCATGTATGTGGTGTTATATCTATGCTTTAATTAAAGAAGGATCCATGTATGTGGTGTTATATCTATGCTTTCATTAAAGAAGGATCCATGTATGTGGTGTTATATCTATGCTTTAATTAAAGAAGGATCCATGTATGTGGTGCTATATCTATGCTTTAATTAAAGAAGGATCCATGTATGTGGTGCTATATATATGCTTTATTTAAAGAAGGATCCATGTATGTGGTGTTATATCTATGCTTTAATTAAAGAAGGATCCATGTATGTGGTGTTATATCTATGCTTAAATAAAAGAAGGATCCATGTATGTGGTGTTATATCTATGCTTTAATTACAGAAGGATCCATGTATGTGGTGTTATATCTATGCTTTAATTAAAGAAGGATCCATGTATGTGGTGCTATATCTATGCTTTAATTAAAGAAGGATCCATGTATGTGGTGTTATATCTATGCTTTAATTAAAGAAGGATCCATGTATGTGGTGTTATATCTATGCTTTAATTAAAGAAGGATCCATGTATGTGGTGTTATATCTATGCTTTAATTAAAGAAGGATCCATGTATGTGGTGTTATATCTATGCTTTCATTAAAGAAGGATCCATGTATGTGGTGTTATATCTATGCTTTAATTAAAGAAGGATCCATGTATGTGGTGTTATATCTATGCTTTCATTAAAGAAGGATCCATGTATGTGGTGTTATATCTATGCTTTAATTAAAGAAGGATCCATGTATGTGGTGCTATATCTATGCTTTAATTAAAGAAGGATCCATGTATGTGGCGCTATATATATGCTTTATTTAAAGAAGGATCCATGTATGTGGTGTTATATCTATGCTTTAATTAAAGAAGGATCCATGTATGTGGTGTTATATCTATGCTTAAATAAAAGAAGGATCCATGTATGTGGTGTTATATCTATGCTTTAATTACAGAAGGATCCATGTATGTGGTGTTATATCTATGCTTTAATTAAAGAAGGATCCATGTATGTGGTGATATATCTATGCTTTAATTAAAGAAGGATCCATGTATGTGGTGTTATATCTATGCTTTAATTAAAGAAGGATCCATGTATGTGGTGTTATATCTATGCTTTAATTAAAGAAGGATCCATGTATGTGGTGTTATATCTATGCTTTAATTAAAGAAGGATCCATGTATGTGGTGTTATATCTATGCTTTCATTAAAGAAGGATCCATGTATGTGGTGTTATATCTATGCTTTAATTAAAGAAGGATCCATGTATGTGGTGCTATATCTATGCTTTAATTAAAGAAGGATCCATGTATGTGGTGCTATATCTATGCTTTATTTAAAGAAGGATCCATGTATGTGGTGTTATATCTATGCTTTAATTAAAGAAGGATCCATGTATGTGGTGTTATATATATGCTTTAATTAAAGAAGGATCCATGTATGTGGTGTTATATCTATGCTTTAATTACAGAAGGATCCATGTATGTGGTGTTATATCTATGCTTTAATTAAAGAAGGATCCATGTATGTGGTGTTATATCTATGCTTTAATTAAAGAAGGATCCATGTATGTGGTGTTATATCTATGCTTTAATTAAAGAAGGATCCATGTATGTGGTGTTATATCTATGCTTTAATTAAAGAAGGATCCATGTATGTGGTGTTATATATATGCTTTAATTAAAGAAGGATCCATGTATGTGGTGTTATATCTATGCTTTAATTAAAGAAGGATCCATGTATGTGGTGTTATATCAATGCTTTAATTAAAGAAGGATCCATGTATGTGGTGTTATATCTATGCTTTAATTAAAGAAGGATCCATGTATGTGGTGTTATATCTATGCTTTAATTAAAGAAGGATCCATGTATGTGGTGTTATATCTATGCTTTAATTAAAGAAGGATCCATGTATGTGGTGTTATATCTATGCTTTAATTAAAGAAGGATCCATGTATGTGGTGTTATATCTATGCTTTAATTAAAGAAGGATCCATGTATGTGGTGTCTATGCTTTGGTCCAGTAATTCTTTTGTTTCTGTGTGGTTCTCAATTGTTCCCCCCGGTATTTAATTGTACTAGATTTCTCCTAAAATTTGATTGTCGTGCTTCCAATTATTATAATAAGAACTGTGTTTGTGTGGCTGGTACAATGTACGTGAAAGGGTGTTGAATGTTAGTGGTTTGGGGACCATATCACAGGTCGATCATGTTCCCTTGTGGGCCTGTCCAAAAGTGTCATTGGCAACTTCCATGGATGAACAACACAGTTTGTAATAGTAGTTCATAGCAGATGGAGGGGTTCAGCATTAATCATGACAGATGGAAATGAGATTGTGAACCAACACTGGACATGTATAAGTTTGTAAGAATCCCAGGAGTGAGTGAGTGATTGTTAATGCCAAATGAGCAATTTTTCAGCCATATCCTGGCTAGAACATGCTAGATTTGATTAGAAGATGATGATGTTTTCGTTGTACTAGTTCTACATGCTCAGCTGTGTTTTTATAGTATCTCATGAAAGGTTGGCTTGAAAAATAAAATAAAATGCTATAGATCATAATTAAATACATTTCTAAAAGAATATGTATTATTTATTTTATCTCCTATTTTCACAAGCTTTTCAAGGATAAACATGATTTGAGTTCTAAATATTCAAAAACTTCTAACACATAAAATAATATTGAAAACTGCAAACAGAAATATAACTAAACTTGGTAGTTCTTTAATACATTGGTTTGGTTTGGTTTATGGTGTTTAATGCCACTTTCAAAAATATTTCAGATATATTGTGGTGGCCAGTTTTATTTGTGGGGATACCGGAGTACCAAGAGAAAACCACAAGTCACTGACAAACTGTATCACATAATGTTGTATTGAGTACACCTTGCCATGAACTGGGTTCCAACTCACAGCCTTAGTGGTAAAAGGCATTGATTGCACAGGTATTTGTAAATCCAACTGCCATACAATCACGACCAAGACAGCCCCCTTAATACATTGGAATAAAAATGTAGATATCAAATTTAAAGTATAAGACACATTTCTGAAATAACCTTCATCAGGTACAGTCATTGCCAAATTATTTTACAGCCAAATAAGTTAAAAATCTTTGGCAGCAAGAAAACCAAAGGGTCTAAACAGGATAGCCAAAATCTGGGAACAAGAAAGCAAAAGGGTCTAAACAGGATAGCCAAAATCTGGGAACAAGAAAGCAAAAGGGTCTAAACAGGAGAGCCAAAGTCTGGGAGCAAGAAAACCAAAGGGCCTAAACAGGATAGCCAAAATCTGGGAACAAGAAAGCAAAAGGGTCTAAACAGGAGAGCCAAAGTCTGGGAGCAAGAAAACCAAAGGGCCTAAACAGGATAGCCAAAATCTGGGAGCAATAAAACCAAAGGGCCTAAACAGGAGAGCCAAAGTCTGGGAGCAAGAAAGCAAAAGGGTCTAAACAGGATAGCCAAAATCTGGGAGCAAGAAAGCAAAAGGGTCTAAACAGGATAGCCAAAATCTGGGAGCAAGAAAACCAAAGGGCCTAAACAGGATAGCCAAAATCTGGGAGCAAGAAAGCAAAAGGGTCTAAACAGGATAGACAAAATCTGGGAGCAAGAAAGCAAAAGGGTCTAAACAGGATAGCCAAAATCTGGGAGCAAGAAAACCAAAGGGCCTAAACAGGATAGCCAAAATCTGGGAGCAAGAAAACCAAAGGGCCTAAACAGGATAGACAAAATCTGGGAGCAATAAAACCAAAGGGCCTAAACAGGATAGCCAAAATCTGGGAACAAGAAAGCAAAAGGGTCTAAACAGGATAGCCAAATTCTGGGAGCAAGAAAACCAAAGGGCCTAAACAGGATAGACAAAATCTGGGAGCAATAAAACCAAAGGGCCTAAACAGGATAGCCAAAATCTGGGAACAAGAAAGCAAAAGGGTCTAAACAGGATAGCCAAATTCTGGGAGCAAGAAAACCAAAGGGCCTAAACAGGATAGACAAAATCTGGGAGCAATAAAACCAAAGGGCCTAAACAGGATAGCCAAAATCTGGGAACAAGAAAGCAAAAGGGTCTAAACAGGATAGCCAAATTCTGGGAGCAAGAAAACCAAAGGGCCTAAACAGGATAGCCAAAATCAGAATATATGAGATATTAAATATTTGGGATTACACAGTTTGTTTTTTTGTATTTTTTATGTTTTCCTCATAGGAGGAGTTCAATGAAGATTTTTAAATTTAAATGTACAAATATGATAACAAAAATCAAATGTTTTTGAAACAAATAAGTATCAAAGAAAGAAACTTACAGAAAGTCAAGAATCTTAAGATGTAAACAAAAATACTCAGATTTAAACAAAAATGTGGTTGCATACCATTTTAAAATAAATAAAACTAATCAAAATAGACTTTTTATGACATGACATATACAATCATTATAGAGAAACAAACTAAGATATTTAAATTGTTATACTAGCGAGTGATCTGTTGTATTCCTATTAATGGTGGTCAGTAAGATTATCACAGATACAATATTGCACAAGAATCAGACTAAACAGGCATATCAAATAAAATATAATCAAAATAGACAAAGGACAAACAAAAAATAGACAAAGAACAAACAAAAAATCTTAAAATGTCACATGTAAGTAGACTGAAAAGTATTTCACTATGCAAAAGAAGAAGATTACAGTGTTTAAATCTCAACTTAAGAAGTAAACTTTTTAAGTTTTTAGTGTTTAAATCTCAACTTAAGAAGTAAACTTTTAAAGTTTTTAGTATATGGATCAAAAGTACCATAGCATATGTCTACAATGACTCAGTTCTACATCTGACTGTTAATATGGATCAAAAGTACCATAACATATGTCTACAATGACTCAGTTCTACATCTGACTGTATATATTTGTTTGTAAGTTAGACAATATACAGATTACACAACTAAAATTACTATAAAGGCAAAAAATTGAGCAAAATAAACTTTATTATTATATATTCATGACAAAAAGTGATTTACACATCAAATCTACTCTTTCTAAGCCTAGCAACCTTTCCAAATACTACATATAGTTAAATAACTACCATAGAGTAGTCACCCTCTAATAATGGCATTCCTCCTGCAAAGTGGCAGTATCAGAGGTGGCCTCTCTTGGAGGGGGGAATTTATTCATATTTGATCATCTCAGTACTGTAGACATATGTTCTGATAAGAGGGATGGGTGCACATTTGGTAGAAGTGGCTTTCTAATAGGGCGACTACTGGATTTGTACAATTTTATACCAACAATGATAAACTACTGGTAAATAAGCTGGCATTTGAGGAGGACATCATAGAAATCAACTCAAAATTTAACTTGCTGCAAATATTTGTTGTCTTCCTCCAATATACATATATAAAAAGTATAATAACATGGGTTTTTTAATTGACATAATTTCTAGTTTACTCATATGAGGACATTTTACATAAGCACCTTCCACATCCATTAATAATCAATAAATACAATAAAATATAATCATATAATACAACAAAATATGAATCATATAATACAATAAAATATGAATCATATAATACAATAAAATATGAATCATATAATACAATAAAATATGAATTATATAATACAACAAAATATGAATCATATAATACAATAAAATATGAATCATATAATACAATAAAATATGAATCATATAATACAACAAAATATGAATCATATAATACAATAAAATATGAATCATATAATACAATAAAATATGAATCGTATAATACAATAAAATATGAATCGTTTAATACAATAAAATATGAATCATATAATACAATAAAATATGGAATCGTATAATACAATAAAATATGAATCATATAATACAATAAAATATAATCATATAATACAACAAAATATGAATCATATATTACAATAAAATATGAATCATATAATACAATAAAATATAATCATATAATACAACAAAATATGAATCATATAATACAATAAAATATGAATCATATAATACAATAAAATATGAATCATATAATACAATAAAATATGAATCGTATAATACAATAAAATATGAATTATATAATACAATAAAATATAATCATATAATATAACAAAATATGAATCATATATTACAATAAAATATGAATTGTATAATACAATAAAATATGAATCATATAATACAATAAAATATGAATCATATAATACAATAAAATATGAATCGTATAATACAATAAAATATGAATCATATAATACAATAAAATATAATCATATAATACAACAAAATATGAATCATATATTACAATAAAATATGAATCATATAATACAATAAAATATAATCATATAATACAACAAAATATGAATCATATAATACAATAAAATATGAATCATATAATACAATAAAATATGAATCATATAATACAATAAAATATGAATCGTATAATACAATAAAATATGAATCATATAATACAATAAAATATGAATCATATAATACAATAAAATATGAATCGCATAATACAATAAAATATGAATTATATAATACAATAAAATATAATCATATAATACAACAAAATATGAATCATATATTACAATAAAATATGAATCGTATAATACAATAAAATATGAATCATATAATACAATAAAATATGAATCATATAATACAATAAAATATGAATCATATAATACAATAAAATATAGATCATATAATACAATAAAATATGAATCATATAATACAATAAAATATGAATCATATAATACAACAATATATGAATCATATAATACAATAAAATATGAATCATATAATACAATAAAATATGAATCATAATACAATAAAATATGAATCATATAATACAACAAAATATGAATCATATAATACAATAAAATATGAATCATATAATACAATAAAATATGAATCATATAATACAATAAAATATGAATCATATAATACAACAAAATATGAATCATATAATACAATAAAATATGAATCATATAATACAATAAAATATGAATCATATAATACATACCCATTACATACATAGTGTGGTGGTACAAGACTTTGTATCAGGTCGAGTCTGTTGTGTGAACCAATATCACTACGAGTTGCGAAAGCGACGAGTTGTGATGTGGTTAGGTCACGCAACAGACAAGACCTGATACACAGTCTTGTACCACCACAATATGTATGTAATAAGCTTATCTAACATTTCAATAAAAACGAATTTTAAACAAATAGCAAGGGTTGAATTAAAATGTGTACAATACTCTGAGGGAGACTACATTTTGTGTATGACGTCACATTATTTTTTCCTCTCTAATACATGTATAATGCTACATGCATAATGCCCTGTAATACATGTATAATGCTCTATAATACAATAGTCTCTGTGCCCAAAAAATACATTATGTAAATTATTTTAAGAAAAATGTATATGTAAATGACAATATGATGTGATACAGTGAAAGCTGTCTAAACAGACCCGACTTGGGAGCAGCTTTTGTGGTCGGAATAGCCAGGTGTTTTGAATTAGGAAAGATTTCTTATATTGGGACTTTATTTAAAGTTCAGTTTATACAAGATTCTGGTTTATCCAAGGTTCAGTTTATAAAAGATTCTGGTTTATCCAAGGTTCAGTTTATAAAAGATTTTGGTTTATCCAAGGTTCAGTTTATAAAAGATTCTGGTTTATCCAAGGTTCAGTTTATAAAAGATTCTGGTTTATCCAAGGTTCAGTTTATAAAAGATTCTGGTTTATCCATGGTTCAGTTTAGACAGGTCTCACTGTAGTGTACTAATAATAATTAACATATAGCACCTTTGTTTTATATCAATAATATTAAAATATATTCTACCACACTATCTAACCAGAGGCTAACTTGACTCTGTATCATTCATCTGGTTATATCTCATAGTCAAAATATGTCATGGTAACCATTCATAATATCTACCAGTAATTGGCATAAAAAGAGGCCTTTGTGACCTTGATCATATGGTAGGTGGATTTTCATCTACCTATACAATTAAGGCCTTGTGAATTTGATTCCCAACAATGTCAAGGTGTACCCTATACAACCTTATGTGATAGACTTTGTCCATGACTTGCAGCTTCAGTAGGTCAGTGGTATTTTCCAGATATTCCAGTATCCTCCATCAACAGAATTGATCTCAAAGATTAAAACTAGTCATTACCATAACATTTAATATACAACTTGTAATAAAACTGTAGTAAAAAATGTAATGTCATAACCATTGTGTGTTTAGCTTTCAAAGAAATAGTTTACAATCCTAATACTGCTAAAACAAACAAATGTAAATCTTTATATATTATAATACTGTTTCCTTAAGTTATTAGTCATCTATGTATTCTTTTAGTCTAAAATCTATGTATTCTTTTGGGGATAAAACTGGAATGTCAAGTTTTTACATAACATTAACAAATACATATCATATTAAATGTCTGCTGTAATTAGGTAAAAATAAATACCCCGGTAGGTAATTTCCTTGTCTAATATCAGTGATCAGCTTACTCAATACATGTACTCCAAAATAATTCATTGGAATTTCTGAAACTTATCTGAATGTACATGTATTTCATTTCTTGCATACAGGAAAATATTAATCTGACAAGTTCTCTTTTAGATGTTTATAATAGTTCTAGTACAACAGCTTATTACATACATAGACCTGAGATAATGATTATACACAGTCAAACCTGCTCATGTGGTCATACACAGTCAAACCTGCTCATGTGGTCATACACAGTCAAACCTGCTCATGTGGTCATACACAGTCAAATCTGCTCATGTGGTCATACAGTCAAACCTGCTTATGTGGTCATATAGTCAAACCTGTTCATGTGGTCATACAGTCAAATCTGCTCATGTGGTCATACAGTCAAACCTGCTCATGTGGTCATACAGTCAAACCTGCTCATGTGGTCATAGTCAAATCTGCTCATGTGGTCATACACAGTCAAACCTGCTCATGTGGTCATACAGTCAAACCTGCTCATGTGGTCATACCCAGTCAAACCTGCTCATGTGGTCATACACAGTCAAACCGGCTCATGTGGTCATACCCAGTCAAACCTGCTCATGTGGTCATATACAGTCAAACCTGCTCATGTGGTCATACAGAGTCAAACCCGCTCATGTGGTCATACAGTCAAACCTGCTCATGTCGTCATACACAGTCAAACCTGCTCATGTGGTCATACAGTCAAATCTGCTCATGTGGTCATACACAGTCAAACCTGCTCATGTGGTCATAGTCAAACCTGCTCATGTCGTCATACACAGTCAAACCTGCTCATATGGTCATACACAGTCAAATCTGCTCATGTCATCATACACAGTAAAACCTGCTCATGTGGTCATAGTCAAACCTGCTCATGTCGTCATACACAGTCAAACCTGCTCATGTGGTCATACACAGTCAAATCTGCTCATGTCATCATACACAGTAAAACCTGCTCATGTGGTCATACAGTCAAATCTGCTCATGTCGTTATACACAGTCAAACCTGCTCATGTCATCATACACAGTAAAACCTGCTCATGTGGTCATACACAGTCAAACCTGCTCATGTGGTCATACACAGTCAAACCTGCTCATGTGGTCACCTCTATTAAGCAGTCATCTGTATTAATAGGTAACTTTTTTCTTGCCCTGTCATAGAAGATTTCATATGAATTGAACCCCTTTTAAGAGGTCACCTGTCTTATAAGGCCACATTTTTGCCCCAAATGTGTCCTGTTTATACAGGTTTGACTGCAAATAACAAATTCACTTTACATCATAAAACTTACATACATAACAAAATCTTGCTTTCATTGTTTTCGACTAGTTTTTAGATATTTCTCCAATAATATCACATATATCGTTAATTATCATTTATTACTAAATGAAAAATTTGAAAAAATAGAGAATAAAAAATAGAGAATAAAAAAATAGAGAATAAAAATCTGATAGAAGTTGCCATACTTCTCAATCAAAGTTTGTTTTAACATTAAGTTTTCCCATTATAATTAAAGATAATATGATAATTAGATCTATAGTTAAACAAAATACATATTTTAAAAATCACATCTTGAATTTTTAATTTTCCAATAATGTTTAATTGCAGAGATTTTGAGAAATGCTTGAATTGTGACAATAATTATAATGTGATCAAGACTAATTTGATAGAGACAATTGTCATGATACCATTTGTAATGCTGCAAGTCAAATGTCTTTGGCTGTATGTATACAATGTTAACAATAGCCAAGTAAAGATCTTTGTCATGACTTCTCTTCTGTTTTATGATGAATGGTTCATTTTAAATTTCTTACAACTTTCAAGGCTCCAGTAAAATCTGCTGTTATCATTACTTCTCCTTCATCTTCCTGTGAATCTACGGTAGACTTTCTTTTACTATTTGGACGAAGACTAGATGGATTTGGAGCAAATATGGCTGCTGTTACCACTGCATTATGAACTAAGAAAATAATAATAATAATTTCTAATGAATACATACAATGGATTATTTTGATGTTTGTAAACTTTAGTCTAGTTAGTATTAATTTTTTCCCTGATGATCCACAAAAATTAGGAATAGTCCAATCAATTTGTGAAAAACCTGTAACAAAGTGCAAAAGAAAAAAAGCAGCTTATTATCTTTTTTATTTATATACACATGTTTAAAGAAATATAAAGTCACCACAAAAACAATAAGGGGAAATGCATGAATTTAATCCAAACATTCACCTTGTAGAGGATTATCTAAGTAACATTATATATAGTATAGTAGCTTGAGAGAAGAATAACTAAAAACAAAATCCATAACAGAGTTCGCGAATACCTCAAATTTTCTGTCAGACATAGGACTGACAGAATGCAAATTTCTGCCAGTCCCACAAAAAAGTTGGTGGTCCTACAATTTGTGAAACTTTTAACAACAAAAGATGATTAGGCCATATTTCATTATTAGAGTGAAACTGGAACATCAACAGCAACCAGCAAACCTGAAAATAAACAGTTAAAGATATCTTTCATTTGTATAATATTTTATTCTTCTGCAGCATTCTTTCTTTTTGTGTCCTCTCCATTTAAATTGGGAGCGTGCGGCCGTTTCCCTGGTCTTGCACCAGTCGAGAAACGAATCGGCCATGCTGCCATTAATTGATCTGGTATCTGTTAGGAAGTTACGGTGCTAAAAAACATGGCAGTGAAAGATCGGGAACAAGTTCAATTATGATCTAACCAATTACCAACTATTTCCCAACGCACCACAACAGACTTTTTCGCGAGACGAACAGTCGGACAATCGGACTGGCTCAAGATGCTGAAATACCGGACCTTACGAAATTTTGGCGGTCGGAACCGACAGGACCGACGATATTCGCCAACTCTGCCATAAGAGTCCTATGTTAAACTTGTATTGTGTTGGTAGCCATCTTAGATTTTCAATCAACATAAAAAAGAAAACTTTGTAAGATACTATTCAAGATTATTCATACACAGTTTGGCTTCCATCAAGTTTCTAGTTTCTAAGAAAAACAAATACTTTTCAGTTTAGCATAGGTCTATGTCAAATCTCAGTCCAGCAGTACTGGCCATTTTGGATGTTCAATTCACACAAAAGCATACTTTTTCTTGAGGTTCATCCAGGGAACATTCAGCCAAGTTTGCTTTAAAATGGTTCATTGGTTTCAGAGAATAAAATTTGTTATATAGTTTTCTGATAGGGTCCTATGTTCTGCAGTGGAAGACATCTAAAATATCACATCAACAAGTATAAAACACTTTTAGAGAGTCACATCATCTGAGATTTTTTGCTTTGAAATTTCAACCAATCAGAAAGCATAATTCATCTTGAATTTCCAAATGTAACAAAAATCACAAATAATGTTCAGGATCATCAAAGTAACATCTTTACCAACTTTGGTTCCATTTGTTCCAGTGAATTCTGAAAACTGATAGAAATGTGAAAAGTTAACAGACACAGACAGCGATGACAATACCTAATTTGGTCATTTGTTAATATTCAACTTACTTTTAATAGCTTCCCAATAATCGTTACGGTCTCTACGTGCAGAGGAAAATTTGTAGAAGTCATGATGTTGTTTCCAGATATAAACAAACTGATCTTCAGATCCACATATGATGTATTTAGCTTTGGGACTGAAAGATACACAACACAATGGTCTTAAATACTGGTCTTTTTATTCCAAATATTGATCCGTTTTTTTCATTTCTTTAAAGTTTATAGATGGCACTAAAAAACATATCTATTTCACACAATTAAATTCACACATCTGACTAAAATGACAGGTAATTTTATTCTAAATCAATCAATTAAAATACATTGATAATTAGCTCACAGTCAAGGTCAAATGTAGTAAGTCATATTCTCAGTTTTAAGGACAGGGTGAAGGTCAAATGTAGTAAGTCATATTCTCAGTTTTAAGGACAGGGTGAAGGTCAAATGTAGTAAGTCATATTCTCAGTTTTAATGACAGGGTGAAGGTCAAATGTAGTAAGTCATATTGTCAGTTTTAAGGACAGGGTGAAGGTCAAATGTAGTAAGTCATATTGTCAGTTTTAAGGACAGGGTGAAGGTCAAATGTAGTAAGTCATATTGTCAGTTTTAAGGACAGGGTGAAGGTCAAATGTAGTATATCATATTCTCAGTTTTAAGGACAGAGTGAAGGTCAAATGTAGTAAGTCATATTCTCAGTTTTAAGGACAAAGTCAAGGTCAACTGTAGTAAGTTATATTCTCAGTTTTAAGGACACAGTCAAGGTCAACTGTAGTAAGTTATATTCTCAGTTTTAAGGACAGGGTGAAGGTCAACTGTATCAAGCTATATTCTCAGTTTTATATGTCAATGTATTACAATTTATTCCAGGAAGGTAAATAGTTTATATATATTTATACTTTTTAAACTTCTATGACATACTTGAATAATCTTCTCTTTATGAGATTATGCCACTCTATTTCTCGATATCTTACGACTCAATTATCAATTTATCAACTGAAGAAAACAGGTTACATTTGAGTAATAACTTGGGTCTTATGTCCTAATTTGACATTAGTTTCTTTTGTATTTTTTGTATTTGTATTTTTTTTTGTGTGTGTTTTAAAGCCACTTTCAGCAATATTTCAGCTATATCATAGCGACCAGTTTTAGTGGTGGAAGAAGCTGCAGTACCCGGAGAGAACCACCGACCATGGACAAGCAACTGGTAAACTTTATCACTTACGGCTATGAGTCGAGTGCACCCTTTTTTGTAATTTACAAAGACGGGCGCGAACCCATGTCGTATTGATGATAGGCTTTGTATGAGTTGCTAGGTAATCCAACTACCTAACTCATTGAGCCACCCGGGCCCTTAGAGTTTCTTTTGAGAAATCTATACCTGGTCATACAGTCATAAAGCTAATGTGCATGAGTTTGTACTTGTACTCTAAACAAATTGCCAATCAAAACATGTTATCAAGTAAATACTGCATTCTGATTGTACAATTTTGGAGTACAAGTATGAAAGTGATACTAAACGTCTGATCTGATATCAGGTTGTGACAGAATAACACACTTTATCCTGCAATTGGGTTATTTTTGTTATAATAAATGGGTTGAAATAAACTGTTGTTTTATTATGACATTGTCATAATAACACTTTTCACATTAGCCTAATAAAGATATTAAGCCACGCCCCTTACAGACAAGTGACCGTGAACATTACATTTTTAACGAATTGCAAGAAAAATGCCCAAAAATGGTTCACAATATTGTGCAAAACAATGAGTTTTATGCTTTATTTTAATTAACAAGTAATAAACATTGTTTGCTCTATCAATACGTCATTTATTAATAATGACCTATTTCATTTGGTGAGTGTGTATTGTTAAATAATGACCGTGTCACACATACATTACTATGCATACCGATGAGATATCCATGGGGTTTCCGTTATCTTTTTTTTATTATTAAATTAAATAAGATTTTTTTTTGCAAATTTTATTGCAGGATAAATACAATATTGGTGTATTGACAGTAAATATAGAATTTATGTGGCGCTCGGCACGAAATGGATAGAAAGACTCCCTCAAGCTAGTCTTTCTCCCGTTTCTAAGTCTCATCACATAAATTATATTTTTACCGTCAATACACCAATATTGTATATTATTTTACTTACCTAAAACTGGCTTTAATCTGGCTGCTATTATTAGCACAGCCTTTGTATTTACATGTTAACATTTTATCTCGTAAATCATACAGACGAATTCTGGAATCATTTGACGTCACAAGCACCTGAAAACAGAGTTATAGCCCTTTATTACCACAACAGGCCTCAAAGTAGCATTTTTGATCCAGGAGCAATTGGCTCCAAGGGAAAAAAATTAGAAGCCAATAAAAACATGTAGGAGCTAACAAGACATTGAACTGGCAGTTACTACAGTCAGGGTATGGGATTAATGGTGCAAAATGCTGCATTCTGGCAATATCCAGAGACCTTGAAAACATTGTTTTATGAATGTGCATTTTCAAAATTTTCTAAAAAAAATTGTGAGAAAATTTTTCAGTCGAGTTCAAAGCAACAGTAAAAAGTTCCATAGCCACGATAAAAAACAGTAGACAATCACTGATTATGATGCCTGGCAACCAGGCAATCATTCCTGTTTCATTGAGTTTGTAATGCTCCAGCTTGAGTTTTAAATGTGATTTATGTTGGTATACTTTTCTATGTCTTTGTTTTGTCTTGTAGTATAAGATCTTGTGCTGTATAGGACATTTGATCTTCTTCTAGTATTTCACTCTAAACCAATGTACACAATCTGTGGTTTTGCTGCTTTAAACAATAATGTTTTTTTTTACCTTATCCTCCCCTGGTAAAGGTTCAATACCAGTTATTTTACTTCCTTTAGCATTCTTCCCCCTTGTGGACCTCACATGAATCTGTGTGTAATACTTCAATTGCTGTAAAAAAAAAACGGCATGAAAACAAGGGCAACGCAAAGCATGGCGTATCCCCTCGCCTAAAAATTAGACCCTGTGACCTTGACCTTTGACTTTGAAAATCAATAGGGTTCCAGATTCTCTTAAGGTCTAAGTATGTACCAAGTTTGGTCAAAATCCATTGAAGAATGTTGATTCTAGTGTTCACAAGGATGTTACACAGTACAAATTTGACCCGGTGACATTGACCTTTGACCTATGACCTTGAAAATCAATAGAGTTCCAGACTCTCCTAAGGACTACGTATGAACCAAGTTTGGTCAAAATCCATTGAAGGATCTTGATTCTAGTGTTCACAAGGATGTTATGTGGTAAAAATTTGACCCTGTGACCTTGACCTTTGACCTTGAAAATAAATAGGGTTCCAGACTCTCGTAAGGACTAAGTATGTACCAAGTTTGGTCAAAATCCATTGAAGGATGTTGATTCTAGAGTGTTCACAAGGATGTTACACGGTAAACAATTTACCCAGTGACCTTGACCTTTGACCTTGAAAATCAATAGGGTTCCAGACTCTCCTAAGGACTAAGTATGTACCAAGTTTAGTCAAAATCCATTGAAGGATGTTGATTCTAGAGTGTTCACAAGGATGTTATGCGGTAAAAATTTGACCCTGTGACCCTGACCTTTGACCTTGAAAATCAATAGGGTTCCAGATTCTCTTAAGGACTAAATATGTACCAAGTTTGGTCAAAATCCATTGAAGGATGTTGATCCTAGAGTGTTCACAAGGATTGTGACGGACGGAAGGACGGTAGCGTTACTATATCCCCTCGCAACTTCGTTGGCGAGGGGATAATAAAACTCAAAGGGTTATGGTGTTTAACACCACTTTCAACAATATTTCGGCTATATCATGGTGTTCAGTTTTATTGGTGGAGGAAACTGGAGTACCCAAGAAAACCACCCACTGTTCACAAGTCACTAACAAAGTTTATCACATAATGTTGTATCGAGCACACATCGCCATAAGCAGAATTCGAACTCATAACTTCAGTGGTGATAGAAATCAGTGTCCTGGTTTGGGACAGGCACAAAAATATGGCAGGTTTAAATTGATCCTAAATGCCAGTCTGAATATTTTGTACCAAAACTTATTGATAAGATAATTTTTAAACCAAAAGATGTGTTTCTCTTTGCTTCTCCATCTACTTTTTGTTACTGTCATTTATTTAAACAAATAATGTTCAACTAATTTATATATAATGAAATATCAATCATACTGAACAAATTTATATCCTACAATACAAAACTTGTCAGGGACTTTTGAGTGTAAGATGTGTACAGGCACATAGAAACCTAAAATAGGAAAAATAGAAATACACATTGATACCAATAAAATACATAAGATTTACCTCTGTAGTATAAAATATACATTTGCCATCATAAGTTCCAACCACAGCTAATTTACCATCCCTACAGAAGTTGGCTGTTGTGATGAGTGCTGATGGCCCTGTCACCTCATTCCATAAAGTCACTTTTTTATCTGGGATATTCCATAATCTAAGCTTGCCATCCAGTGAACCACTCAGAAAATATCTGTCATCCTTCAAAATGAAATCAATCAATAAGCAATCAATTTTATTTTTATATTTCAACAACAGTTTACATGTTATAGTGTAAATACCAAAAGAAAGATTATTTTCAAAATATTTTTTATCCATTTTTAGGCCACCATATTTTATTGTCCAGGAAATTGGTAGGCAATAAATAACTACAAAACAAAATTATTTGGGTTCCAATCTTTCCAATCTTTCGATTTTGAGCGTACCTGATGAAGGATATTCCAGAAACGTACCTGATGAAGGTTATTCCAGCGTACCTGATGAAGGTTATTTCAGAAACATACCTGATGAAGGTTATTCCAGCGTACCTGATGAAGGTTATTCCAGCGTACCTGATGAAGGTTATTCCAGCATACCTGATGAAGGTTATTCCGTCCAATCATTAGATTTTGAGCGTACCTGATGAAGCTTATTCCGTCCAATCATTAGATTTTGAGTGTACCTGATGAAGGATATTCCAGCGTACCTGATGAAGGTTATTCCAGTGTACCTGATGAAGGTTATTCCAGCGTATCTGATGAAGGTTATTCCAGTGTACCTGATGAAGGTTATTCACCTGATGAAGGTTATTCCAGCGTACCTGATGAAGGTTATTCCAGTGTACCTGATGAAGGTTATTCCAGTGTACCTGATGAAGGTTATTCCAACGTACCTGATGAAGGTTATTCCAGCGTACCTGATGAAGGTTATTCCAGTGTACCTGATGAAGGTTATTCCAGTGTACCTGATGAAGGTTATTCCAGTGTACCTGATGAAGGTTATTTCAGTGTACCTGATGAAGGTTATTCCAGTGTACCTGATGAAGGTTATTCCAGCGTACCTGATGAAGGTTATTCCAGCGTACCTGATGATGGTTATTCCAGTGTACCTGATGAAGGTTATTCCAGCGTACCTGATGATGGTTATTCCAGTGTACCTGATGAAGGTTATTCCAGTGTACCTGATGAAGGTTATTCCAGTGTACCTGATGAAGGTTATTTCAGCGTACCTGATGAAGGTTATTCCAGCGTACCTGATGAAGGTTATTCCAGTGTACCTGATGAAGGTTATTCCAGTGTACCTGATGAAGGTTATTCCAGTGTACCTGATGAAGGTTATTCCAGTGTACCTGATGAAGGTTATTCCAGTGTACCTGATGAAGGTTATTCCAGCGTACCTGATGAAGGTTATTCCAGTGTACCTGATGAAGGTTATTCCAGCGTACCTGATGAAGGTTATTCCAGTGTACCTGATGAAGGTTATTCCAGCATACCTGATGAAGGTTATTCCAGCATACCTGATGAAGGTTATTCCAGTGTACCTGATGAAGGTTATTCCAGTGTACCTGATGAAGGTTATTCCAGCGTACCTGATGAAGGTTATTCCAGTGTACCTGATGAAGGTTATTCCAGTGTACCTGATGAAGGTTATTCCAGTGTACCTGATGAAGGTTATTCCAGTGTACCTGATGAAGGTTATTCCAGTGTACCTGATGAAGGTTTTTCCGGAAACGCATTGTGTGCACTAAATTTGATATCTGCATTTTTATGAAAACATTTTAAAAAAGGGAAAAAGGTCAAAAATAGGACGTGTGATAAGAACAAGATAGATCTAATTCCACTTTTACTGCCATACTGTATAAGTGGAAATGTTCATCTTAGCAATTTTTGATTTTTAAGTTTCACTGAAATGCACAAAAATAACCCAGTGCAAAAAGTTTTCAATCGATATATTCAACTGGAATTTAATTCCCACACAAATGATTTGTTTAATATTGTGAGTGAATATTATGATTGACTACACTTGCCTATAGCTTGAAGATGGGGTCTTTTGGAGCCCCCTGTAGGTCAAGTTATAGTTACCTTAGGGTGAAAAACTATTGATGTAACAAAATCTATATGTTGGAAGGTACAGAGGCATTCTTTACGAGACACATGCCACAGTCGTACTGTCTTGTCCATGGAAGATGACAAAATAAAATGATTCTGAAGAATATTGTACAGTAGAATAATATATCTAAAGCTTTCTATAGTTAAAATATTGTCAACTTAAACTGTTTAAAACAATTACTGCTATGCCTATATAGCACTTCAGGAGCATCTGAGTTCACCCCCGGTTTTTAGTGGGGTTCGTGTTACTCGATCTTTAGTTCTATGTGTATGTTTTGTAGATCGTTGTTTGTCATTTTGTACTTTTTCTTTTGGCCATTGTGTTGTCTGTTCTTATTTGATACACTAATTCTGATTACCTCCCTTTGGTATCTTTAAACTCTTCTTATATACTTATCTTTTGTTTCAATATAAATTTTGCAAGGGACACAATTTGGCAAATTCTATTTTTTGCTCTCAAGAATTATCCATTCAAATAAATTCATGAGAAAATGTCCAGTCAATTACCATAAGACAATGTGTTTGTCTTCCTGGTAAACTACATTAGTGGTGCAATGCTTCGTGTGTTTTACCTCTAGTAAAGTAGATTGTGGGTTCAAGCCTCAGTCAGGTCGTGTGTTTACCTCTAGTAAAGTAGATTGTGGGTTCAAGTCTCAGTCAGGTCATGTGTTTACCTCTAGTAAAGTAGAATGTGGGTTCAAGCCTCAGTCAGGTCATGTGTTTACCTCTAGTAAAGTAGATTGTGGGTTCAAGCCTCAGTCAGGTCATGTGTTTACCTCTAGTAAAGTAGAATGTGGGTTCAAGCCTCAGTCAGGTCATGTGTTTACCTCTAGTAAAGTAGATTGTGGGTTCAAGCCTCAGTCAGGTCATGTGTTTACCTCTAGTAAAGTAGATTGTGGGTTCAAGCCTCAGTCAGGTCATGTGTTTACCTCTAGTAAAGTAGATTGTGGGTTCAAGCCTCAGTCAGGTCGTGTGTTTACCTCTAGTAAAGTAGATTGTGGGTTCAAGCCTCAGTCAGGTCATGTGTTTACCTCTAGTAAAGTAGATTGTGGGTTCAAGCCTCAGTCAGGTCATGTGTTTACCTCTAGTAAAGTAGATTGTGGGTTCAAGCCTCAGTCAGGTCATGTGTTTACCTCTAGTAAAGTAGATTGTGGGTTCAAGCCTCAGTCAGGTCATGTGTTTACCTCTAGTAAAGTAGATTGTGGGTTCAAGCCTCAGTCAGGTCGTGTGTTTACCTCTAGTAAAGTAGATTGTGGGTTCAAGCCTCAGTCAGGTCATGTGTTTACCTCTAGTAAAGTAGATTGTGGGTTCAAGCCTCAGTCAGGTCGTGTGTTTACCTCTAGTAAAGTAGATTGTGGGTTCAAGCCTCAGTCAAGTCATGTGTTTACCTCTAGTAAAGTAGATTGTGGGTTCAAGCCTCAGTCAGGTCGTGTGTTTATCTCTAGTAAAGTAGATTGTGGGTTCAAGCCTCAGTCAGGTCGTGTGTTTACCTCTAGTAAAGTAGAATGTGGGTTCAAGCCTCAGTCAGGTCATGTGTTTAACTCTAGTAAAGTAGATTGTGGGTTCAAGCCTCAGTCAGGTCGTGTGTTTACCTCTAGTAAAGTAGATTGTGGGTTCAAGCCTCAGTCAGGTCGTGTGTTTACCTCTAGTAAAGTAGATTGTGGGTTCAAGCCTCAGTCAGGTCGTGTGTTTACCTCTAGTAAAGTAGATTGTGGGTTCAAGCCTCAGTCAGGTCGTGTGTTTATCTCTAGTAAAGTAGATTGTGGGTTCAAGCCTCAGTCAGGTCGTGTGTTTACCTCTAGTAAAGTAGAATGTGGGTTCAAGCCTCAGTCAGGTCATGTGTTTAACTCTAGTAAAGTAGATTGTGGGTTCAAGCCTCAGTCAGGTCGTGTGTTTACCTCTAGTAAAGTAGATTGTGGGTTCAAGCCTCAGTCAGGTCGTGTGTTTACCTCTAGTAAAGTAGATTGTGGGTTCAAGCCTCAGTCAGGTCGTGCGTTTACCTCTAGTAAAGTAGATTGTGGGTTCAAGCCTCAGTCAGGTCGTGTGTTTACCTCTAGTAAAGTAGATTGTGGGTTCAAGCCTCAGTCAGGTCGTGTGTTTATCTCTAGTAAAGTAGATTGTGGGTTCAAGCCTCAGTCAGGTCATGTGTTTACCTCTAGTAAAGTAGAATGTGGGTTCAAGCCTCAGTCAGGTCGTGTGTTTACCTCTAGTAAAGTAGATTGTGGGTTCAAGCCTCAGTCAGGTCGTGTGTTTACCTCTAGTAAAGTAGATTGTGGGTTCAAGCCTCAGTCAGGTCATGTGTTTACCTCTAGTAAAGTAGATTGTGGGTTCAAGCCTCAGTCAGGTCGTGTGTTTACCTCTAGTAAAGTAGAATGTGGGTTCAAGCCTCAGTCAGGTCGTGTGTTTACCTCTAGTACAGTTGTGGGTTCAAGCCTCAGTCAGGTCATGTGTTTACCTCTAGTAAAGTAGAATGTGGGTTCAAGCCTCAGTCAGGTCATGTGTTTACCATTAGTAAAGTAGATTGTGGGTTCAAGCCTCAGTCAGGTCATGTGTTTACCTCTAGTAAAGTAGATTGTGGGTTCAAGCCTCAGTCAGGTCGTGTGTTTAACTCTAGTAAAGTAGATTGTGGGTTCAAGCCTCAGTCAGGTCGTGTGTTTACCTCTATTACAGTTGTGGGTTCAAGCCTCAGTCAGGTCAAACCAAAGACAATAAAATTAGTAGTTGTTGCTTCTCTGCTAAGCACTCTGCTTTAAGGAGTAAGAACAAAGACTCAGGATAATGTGTCCAAGTGAAGTGACATGTCTACCTGCGAACTGTTGTTTCAGTGAGCTATCACTATAAAGATCCAATTAAGCGTGTTGGTCTAGAACAAAGCGAACCTCATCATCATCTCATTGAAAATTAACTTGTTCTAGTCATGATATAGCTGAAAAATTGCTGAGTTAGCACTAAACAACGATCCCTCACTCTTACTCATGTATGGTACAACATCTACACTCGCTCCTTTTTTTATTCTAGTTATTGATTTCAATATAAAATGATGATTTCTTCTGGGTTCGGGTGCTTAACACCACGTTCAACAATATTTCAGCTATACAATTGTGGTGGTCAGTTTTACTGGTGGAGGAAAGCAGATTACTTAGAGAAAACCTGTCACCAGTCACTGACAATTTATCACATATTGTTGTATCGAGTGCACCTGATTTCTTCTGAGCAAAATGTAAGAGTACAATACATAAGTGATACATAAGGTTTAATATATCTTCTTCTTCTTCTTTATATTACAACATCAAATAACTAACTTTTGTTTGTTTGTTTGATGGAGTTTAATGCCACTTTCAACAATATTTCAGTTATATCATGGTGGTCAATTTTATTGGTGGAGGAAACCGGAGGACCCGGAGAAAACCACCAACCTGTCGCAAGTCACTGACAAACTTTATCAAATAATGTTGTAAACCTCACCCTGATCGAGATTCGAACTCACAACGTTAGTGGTGATGGGCACTGATTGCATAGGTAGTGGTAAATCCAACTACAATACGATCACGGCCAAGACGGCCCCAACTTACTTTTGACCAGGAGACATCTAATACATCAGCAGTATGTCCTCTAAAGGTACAGAATGGTTTTGGCATAAAAGGTACAATCATATCATCATGGTCGTGTCCTCCGCTAGCCTGATCCTAAGTATCCAAGAACATTACTTAGAGTGAACAGTATAAATCTGACAAAAATGTGTAAGTTAAACCACAAGAGGTAAACACAATTTTAAGATTAGTAATAATTTTTTTTAAATTGAAGAGACCTTAAATGAATAAATTTGATGATGTTGTATCTCTATGACTGTTTGTATTGGACACATGTTTAATAAAAAACTGTGAAATAGGCAAACACTTACAGAACATAACCATTTTTGGCTACTTATATGCCTCAGAATTAAATAACTATCTCTTTAAAACTGGTATTTGATTTAGCTGGTGTTTTTTATTAGATCATATCGCAATATTTAGATATGTTGGATTTCAAGAATTCAATATGGTCACTCATTCAAAGTAGAACATTAAGTTACAACAGGTCAACTATAGATCTGACAGTAAACTGTAGCTAATTACCAGAAACTTGACATTTAACACTTACCAAGAAATCACCAGAACTACCTGATATAAAGGAATGCAAACTCTCTTGTGAAGGAGCTGGTGATATTGTAACTGAAAATAAAAATCAATTTGTATTCCTCATTAAATACACCTATAACATGTATTAAAGTGAACAAGGGCAACGCAAAGCATGGCGTATCCCCTCGCCTAAAAATTAGACCCTGTGACCTTGACCTTTGACCTTGAAAATCAATAGGGTTCCAGATTCTTGTAAGGACTAAGTATGTACCAAGTATGGTCAAAATCCATTGAAGGATGTTGATTCTAGAGTGTTCACAAGGATGTTACGCGGTAAAAATTTGACCCGATGACATTGACCTTTGACCTGGAAAATCAATAGGTTCCAGATTCTCCTAAGGACTAAGTATGTACCAGGTTTGGTCAAAATCCATTGAAGGATGTTGATTCTAGAGTGTTCACAAGGATGTTACACGGTAAAAAATTTACCCAGTGACCTTGACCTTTGACCTGGAAAATCAATAGGGTTCCAGATTCTCCTAAGGACTAAGTATGCACCATGTTTGGTCAAAATCCATTGAAGGATGTTGATTCTAGAGTGTTCACAAGGATGTTACACGGTAAAAAATTTACCCAGTGACCTTGACCTTTGACCTTGAAAATCAATAGGGTTCCAGACTCTCCTAAGGACTAAGGATGTACCAAGTTTAGTCAAAATCCATTGAAGGATGTTGATTCTAGAGTGTTCACAGGGATGTTATGCGGTAAAAATTTCACCCGTGACCTTGACCTTTGACCTTGAAAACCAATAGGTTCCAGATTATCTTAAGGACTAAATATGTACCAAGTTTGGTCAAAATGCATTGAAGGATGTTGATCCTAGAGTGTTCACAAGGATGTTACACGGTAAAAAATTTACCCAGTGACCTTGACCTTTGACCTTGAAAATCAATAGGGTTCCAGACTCTCCTAAGGACTAAGGATGTACCAAGTTTAGTCAAAATCCATTGAAGGATGTTGATTCTAGAGTGTTCACAGGGATGTTATGCGGTAAAAATTTCACCCGTGACCTTGACCTTTGACCTTGAAAACCAATAGGTTCCAGATTATCTTAAGGACTAAATATGTACCAAGTTTGGTCAAAATGCATTGAAGGATGTTGATCCTAGAGTGTTCACAAGGATTGTGACGGACGGACGGACGGACGGTAGCGTTACTATATCCCCTCGCAACTTCGTTGGCGAGGGGATAATTAAGGAACAGATTAGTTGTTAATTATCACTTTTATTATACATTGGAGAGGGACAGGTTAATTGGTGTAAGATTATTAAGCCTATACTAAAAACTGTATATACACAGTTGGTGTGATAGGAGTGAGATGGTGATGTAATGGTTAGTGATAGGAGTGAGATGGTGATGTAATGGTTAGTGATACGAGTGAGATGGTGATGTAATGGTTAGTGATAGGAGTGAGATGGTGATGTAATGGTTAGTGATACGAGTGAGATGGTGATGTAATGGTTAGTGATAGGAGTGAGATGGTGATGTAATGGTTAGTGATAGGAGTGAGATGGTGATGTAATGGTTAGTGATAGGAGTGAGATGGTGATGTAATGGTTAGTGATAGGAGTGAGATGGTGATGTAATGGTTAGTGATAGCAGTGAGATGGGTGATGTAATGGTTAGTGATAGCAACGAGAAGGTGATGTAATGGTTAGTGATAGGAGTGAGATGGTGATGTAATGGTTAGTGATAGGAGTGAGATGGTGATGTAATGGTTAGTGATAGGAGTGAGATGGGTGATGTAATGGTTAGTGATAGGAGTGAGATGGTGATGTAATGGTTAGTGATAGGAGTGAGATGGTGATGTAATGGTTAGTGATAGGAGTGAGATGGTGATGTAATGGTTAGTGATAGGAGTGAGATGGTGATGTAATGGTTAGTGATAGCAGTGAGATGGTGATGTAATGGTTAGTGATAGGAGTGAGATGGTGATGTAATGGTTAGTGATAGGAGTGAGATGGTGATGTAATGGTTAGTGATAGGAGTGAGATGGTGATGTAATGGTTAGTGATAGGGAGTGAGATGGTGATGTAATGGTTAGTGATAGGAGCGAGATGGTGATGTAATGGTTAGTGATAGGAGTAAGATGGGTGATTTAATGGTTAGTGATAGGAGTGAGATGGTGATGTAATGGTTAGTGATAGGAGTGAGATGGTGATGTAATGGTTAGTGATAGGAGTGAGATGGGTGATGTAATGGTTAGTGATAGGAGTGAGATGGTGATGTAATGGTTAGTGATAGGGAGTGAGATGGTGATGTAATGGTTAGTGATAGGAGTGATATGGTGATGTAATGGTTAGTGATAGGAGTGAGATGGGTGATGTATTGATTGGTGATAGCAGTGAGATGGTGATGTAATGGTTAGTGATAGGGAGTGAGATGGTGATGTAATGGTTAGTGATAGGAGTGAGATGGTGATGTAATGGTTAGTGATAGCAGTGAGATGGTGATGTAATGGTTAGTGATAGCAGTGAGATGATGATGTAATGTTTACTGATAGGAGTGAGATGGTGATGTAATGGTTAGTGATAGCAGTGAGAGGGTGAGGTAATGGTTAGTGATAGGAGTGAGATGGTGAGGTAATGGTTAGTGATAGGAGTGAGATGGTGATGTAATGGTTAGTGATACGAGTGATGTAATGGTTAGTGATAGGAGTGAGATGGTGATGTAATGGTTGGTGATAGGAGTGAGATGGTGATGTAATGGTTAGTGATAGGAGTGAGATGGTGATGTAATGGTTAGTGATAGGAGTGAGATGGTGATGTAATGGTTAGTGATAGGAGTGAGATGGTGATGTAATGGTTAGTGATAGGAGTGAGAAGGTGGTGTAATGGTTAGTGATAGGAGTGAGATGGTGATGTAATGGTTAGTGATAGGAGTGAGATGGTGATGTAATGGTTGGTGATAGGAGTGAGATGGTGATGTAATGGTTAGTGATAGGAGTGAGATGGTGATGTAATGGTTAGTGATAGGAGTGAGATGGGTGATGTAATGGTTAGTGATAGGAGTGAGATGGTGGTGTAATGGTTAGTGATAGCAGTGAGATGGTGATGTAATGGTTAGTGATAGGAGTGAGATGGTGATGTAATGGTTAGTGATAGGAGTGAGATGGGTGATGTAATGGTTAGTGCTAGGAGTGAGATGGTGATGTAATGGTTAGTGATAGGAGTGAGATGGTGATGTAATGGTTAGTGATAGGAGTGAGATGGTGATGTAATGGTTAGTGATAGCAGTGAGATGGTGATGTAATGGTTAGTGATAGGAGTGAGATGGGTGATGTAATGGTTAGTGATAGGAGTGAGATGGTGATGTAATGGTTAGTGATAGGAGTGAGATGGTGATGTAATGGTTAGTGATAGGAGTGAGATGGTGATGTAATGGTTAGTGATAGGAGTGAGATGGTGATGCAATGGTTAGTGAGATGGTGATGTAATGGTTAGTGATAGCAGTGAGATGGTGATGTAATGGTTAGTGATAGCAGTGAGATGGTGATGTAATGGTTAGTGATAGCAGTGAGATGGTGATGTAATGGTTAGTGATAGCAGTGAGATGGTGATGTAATGGTTAGTGATAGGAGTGAGATGGTGATGTAATGGTTAGTGATAGCAGTGAGATGGTGATGTAATGGTTAGTGATATGAGTGAGATGGTGATGTAATGGTTAGTGATAGGAGTGAGATGGTGATGTAATGGTTAGTGATAGGAGTGAGATGGGTGATGTAATGGTTAGTGATAGGAGTGAGATGGTGATGTAATGGTTAGTGATAGGAGTGAGATGGTGATGTAATGGTTAGTGATATGAGTGAGATGGTGGTGTAATGGTTAGTGATAGCAGTGAGATGGTGATGTAATGGTTAGTGATAGGAGTGAGATGGTGATGCGATGGTTAGTGATAGGGAGTGAGATGGTGATGTAATGGTTAGTGATAGCAGTGAGATGGTGATGTAATGGTTAGTGATAGGGAGTGAGATGGCGATGTAATGGTTAGTGATAGGAGTGAGATGGTGATGTAATGGTTAGTGATAGGAGTGAGATGGTGATGTAATGGTTAGTGATAGGAGTGATATGGTGATGTAATGGTTAGTGATAGGAGTGAGATGGTGATGTAATGGTTGGCGATAGGAGTGAGATGGGTGATGTAATGGTTAGTGATAGGAGTGAGATGGTGATGTAATGGTTAGTGATAGGGAGTGAGATGGTGATGTAATGGTTAGTGATAGGAGTGAGATGGTGTTGTAATGGTTAGTGATAGCAGTGAGATGGTGATGTAATGGTTAGTGATAGGGAGTGAGATGGCGATGTAATGGTTAGTGATAGGAGTGAGATGGTGATGTAATGGTGATAGGAGTGAGATGGTGATGTAATGGTGATAGGAGTGAGATGGTGATGTAATGGTTAGTGATAGGAGTGAGATGGTGATGTAATGGTTAGTGATAGGAGTGAGATGGTGATGTAATAGTTAGTGATAGGAGTGAGATGGTGATGTAATGGTTAGTGATAGCAGTGAGATGGTGATGTAATGGTTAGTGATAGCAGTAACATGATGATGTAATGGTTAGTGATAGGAGTGAGATGGGTGATGTAATGGTTAGTGATAGGAGTGAGAAGGTGGTGTAATGGTTAGTGATAGGAGTGAGATGGTGATGTAATGGTTAGTGATAGGAGTGAGATGGTGATGTAATGGTTAGTGATAGGAGTGAGATGGTGATGTAATGGTTAGTGATATGAGTGAGATAATGGTTAGTGATAGGAGTGAGATGGTGATGTAATGGTTAGTGATATGAGTGAGATGGTGATGTAATGGTTAGTGATAGCAGTGAGATGGTGATGTAATGGTTAGTGATAGCAGTGAGATGGTGATGTAATGGTTAGTGATAGCAGTGAGATGGTGATGTAATGGTTAGTGATAGGAGTGAGATGGTGATGTAATGGTTAGTGATAGGAGTGAGATGGGTGATGTAATGGTTAGTGATAGGAGTGAGAAGGTGATGTAATGGTTAGTGATAGGAGTGAGATGGTGATGTAATGGTTAGTGATAGCAGTGAGATGGGTGATGTAATGGTTAGTGATAGCAATGAGATGGTGATGTAATGGTTAGTGATAGGAGTGAGATGGTGATGTAATGGTTAGTGATATGAGTGAGATGGTGATGTAATGGTTAGTGATAGGAGTGAGATGGGTGATGTAATGGTTAGTGATAGGAGTGAGAAGGTGATGTAATGGTTAGTGATAGGAGTGAGATGGTGATGTAATGGTTAGTGATAGCAGTGAGATGGGTGATGTAATGGTTAGTGATAGCAACGAGAAGGTGATGTAATGGTTAGTGATAGGAGTGAGATGGTGATGTAATGGTTAGTGATAGGAGTGAGATGGTGATGTAATGGTTAGTGATAGGGAGTGAGATGGTGATGTAATGGTTAGTGATAGGAGTGAGATGGTGATGTAATGGTTAGTGATAGGAGTGAGATGGTGATGTAATGGTTAGTGATAGGAGTGAGATGGGTGATGTAATGGTTAGTGATAGCAGTGAGATGGTGATGTAATGGTTAGTGATAGGAGTGAGATGATGATGTAATGGTTAGCATGCTCTCTTCAAATGTGGTATATTGTGGGTTCATTCTCAGGTTGTCACCAAAAACTATAAAATTGTTACTTGTTGCTTCTCCGCTCTGCATGGAGCATTAAGGAGTAAGAACAAAGACTTGTTGGCTTGGGATCAGGAAAACGTGTCTTAGTGGAGTGTCATGTCTACATGTGGACTGTTGTTTCAGTGGGATCAGGAAAACGTGTCTTAGTGGAGTGTCATGTCTACATGTGGACTGTTGTTTCAGTGGGATCAGGAAAACGTGTCTTAGTGGAGTGTCATGTCTACATGTGGACTCTTGTTTCAGTGGGATCAGGAAAACGTGTCTTAGTGGAGTGTCATGTCTACATGTGGACTGTTGTTTCAGTGGGATCAGGAAAACGTGTCTTAGTGGAGTGTCATGTCAACATGTGGACTGTTGTTTCAGTGGGATCAGGAAAACGTGTATTAGTGGAGTGTCATGTCTACATGTGGACTGTTGTTTCAGTGGGATCAGGAAAATGTTTCTCAGTGGAGTGTCATGTCTAAATGTGGACTGTTGTTTCAGTGGGATCAGGAAAACGTGTCTTAGTGGAGTGTCATGTCAACATGTGGACTGTTGTTTCAGTGGGATCATGAAAATGTTTCTCAGTGGAGTGTCATGTCTACATGTGGACTGTTGTTTCAGTGGGATCAGGAAAACGTGTCTTAGTGGAGTGCCATGTCTACATGTGGACTGTTGTTTCAGTGGGATCAGGAAAACGTGTCTTAGTGGAGTGTCATGTCTACATGTGGACTGTTGTTTCAGTGGGATCAGGAAAATGTGTCTTAGTGGAGTGCCATGTCTACATGTGGACTGTTGTTTCAGTGGGATCAGGAAAACGTGTCTTAGTGGAGTGTCATGTCTACATGTGGACTGTTGTTTCAGTGGGATCAGGAAAACATGTCTTAGTGGAGTGTCATGTCTACATGTGGACTGTTGTTTCAGTGGGATCAGGAAAATGTGTCTTAGTGGAGTGTCATGTCTACATGTGGACTGTTGTTTCAGTGGGATCAGGAAAACGTGTCTTAGTGGAGTGTCATGTCTACATGTGGACTGTTGTTTCAGTGGGATCAGTAAAATGTGTCTTAGTGGAGTGTCATGTCTACATGTGGACTGTTGTTTCAGTGGGATCAGGAAAATGTGTCTTAGTGGAGTGCCATGTCTACATGTGGACTGTCGTTTCAGTGGGATCAGGAAAATGTGTCTTAGTGGAGTGTCATGTCTACATGTGGACTGTTGATTCATTGGGAGCAGGAAAATGTGTCTTAGTGGAGTACCATGTCTACATGTGGACTGTTGTTTCAGTGGGATCAGGAAAACGTGTTTTAGTGGAGTGCCATGTTAACATGTGGACTGTTGTTTCAGTGGGATCAGGAAAACGTGTCTTAGTGGAGTGCCATGTTAACATGTGGACTGTTGTTTCAGTGGGATCAGGAAAACGTGTCTTAGTGGAGTGTCATGTCTACATGTGGACTGTTGTTTCAGTGGGATCAGGAAAATGTGTCTTAGTGGAGTGTCATGTCTACATGTGGACTGTTGATTCATTGGGAGCAGGAAAATGTGTCTTAGTGGAGTACCATGTCTACATGTGGACTGTTGTTTCAGTGGGATCAGGAAAACGTGTCTTAGTGGAGTGTCATGTCAACATGTGGACTGTTGTTTCAGTGGGATCAGGAAAACGTGTATTAGTGGAGTGTCATGTCTACATGTGGACTGTTGTTTCAGTGGGATCAGGAAAATGTTTCTCAGTGGAGTGTCATGTCTACATGTGGACTGTTGTTTCAGTGGGATCAGGAAAACGTGTCTTAGTGGAGTGTCATGTCAACATGTGGACTGTTGTTTCAGTGGGATCAGGAAAATGTTTCTCAGTGGAGTGTCATGTCTACATGTGGACTTGTTTCAGTGGGATCAGGAAAACGTGTCTTAGTGGAGTGCCATGTCTACATGTGGACTGTTGTTTCAGTGGGATCAGGAAAACGTGTCTTAGTGGAGTGTCATGTCTACATGTGGACTGTTGTTTCAGTGGGATCAGGAAAATGTTTCTCAGTGGAGTGTCATGTCTACATGTGGACTGTTGTTTCAGTGGGATCAGGAAAACGTGTCTTAGTGGAGTGTCATGTCAACATGTGGACTGTTGTTTCAGTGGGATCATGAAAATGTTTCTCAGTGGAGTGTCATGTCTACATGTGGACTGTTGTTTCAGTGGGATCAGGAAAACGTGTCTTAGTGGAGTGCCATGTCTACATGTGGACTGTTGTTTCAGTGGGATCAGGAAAACGTGTCTTAGTGGAGTGTCATGTCTACATGTGGACTGTTGTTTCAGTGGGATCAGGAAAATGTGTCTTAGTGGAGTGCCATGTCTACATGTGGACTGTTGTTTCAGTGGGATCAGGAAAACGTGTCTTAGTGGAGTGTCATGTCTACATGTGGACTGTTGTTTCAGTGGGATCAGGAAAACGTGTCTTAGTGGAGTGTCATGTCTACATGTAGACTGTTGTTTCAGTGGGATCAGGAAAATGTGTCTTAGTGGAGTGTCATGTCTACATGTGGACTGTTGATTCATTGGGAGCAGGAAAATGTGTCTTAGTGGAGTACCATGTCTACATGTGGACTGTTGTTTCAGTGGGATCAGGAAAACGTGTCTTAGTGGAGTGTCATGTCAACATGTGGACTGTTGTTTCAGTGGGATCAGGAAAACGTGTCTTAGTGGAGTGTCATGTCTACATGTGGACTGTTGTTTCAGTGGGATCAGGAAAATGTTTCTCAGTGGAGTGTCATGTCTACATGTGGACTGTTGTTTCAGTGGGATCAGGAAAACGTGTCTTAGTGGAGTGTCATGTCTACATGTGGACTGTTGTTTCAGTGGGATCAGGAAAATGTGTCTTAGTGGAGTGCCATGTCTACATGTGGACTGTTGTTTCAGTGGGATCAGGAAAACGTGTCTTAGTGGAGTGTCATGTCTACATGTGGACTGTTGTTTCAGTGGGATCAGGAAAACATGTCTTAGTGGAGTGTCATGTCTACATGTGGACTGTTGTTTCAGTGGGATCAGGAAAATGTGTCTTAGTGGAGTGTCATGTCTACATGTGGACTGTTGTTTCAGTGGGATCAGGAAAACGTGTCTTAGTGGAGTGTCATGTCTACATGTGGACTGTTGATTCATTGGGAGCAGGAAAATGTGTCTTAGTGGAGTACCATGTCTACATGTGGACTGTTGTTTCAGTGGGATCAGGAAAACGTGTCTTAGTGGAGTGCCATGTTAACATGTGGACTGTTGTTTCAGTGGGATCAGGAAAACGTGTCTTAGTGGAGTGCCATGTCAACATGTGGACTGTTGTTTCAGTGGGAGCAGGAAAACGTGTCTTAGTGGAGTGTCATGTCTACATGTGGACTGTTGTTTCAGTGGGATCAGGAAAATGTGTCTTAGTGGAGTGTCATGTCTACATGTGGACTGTTGATCATTGAGAGCAGGAAAATGTGTCTTAGTGGAGTACCATGTCTACATGTGGACTGTTGTTTCAGTGGGATCAGGAAAACGTGTCTTAGTGGAGTGCCATGTTAACATGTGGACTGTTGTTTCAGTGGGATCAGGAAAACGTGTCTTAGTGGAGTGCCATGTCTACATGTGGACTGTTGTTTCAGTGGGAGCAGGAAAACGTGTCTTAGTGGAGTGTCATGTCTACATGTGGACTGTTGTTTCAGTGGGATCAGGAAAACGTGTCTTAGTGGAGTTTCATGTCTACATGTGGACTGTTGTTTCAGTGGGATCAGGAAAACATGTCTTAGTGGAGTGCCATGTCTACATGTGGACTGTTGTTTCAATGGGATCAGGAAAACGTGTCTTAGTGGAATGTCATGTCTACATGTGGACTGTTGTTTCAGTGGGATCAGGAAAACGTGTCTTAGTGGAATGTCATGTCTACATGTGGACTGTTGTTTCAGTGGGATCAGGAAAACGTGTCTTAGTGGAGTGTCATGTCTACATGTGGACTGTTGTTTCAGTGGGATCAGGAAAACGTGTCTTAGTGGAGTGTCATGTCTACATGTGGACTGTTGTTTCAGTGGGATCAGGAAAATGTTTCTCAGTGGAGTGTCATGTCTACATGTGGACTGTTGTTTCAGTGGGATCAGGAAAACGTGTCTTAGTGGAGTGTCATGTCTACATGTGGACTGTTGTTTCAGTGGGATCAGGAAAACGTGTATTAGTGGAGTGTCATGTCTACATGTGGACTGTTGTTTCAGTGGGATCAGGAAAACGTGTATAAGTGGAGTGTCATGTCTACATGTGGACTGTTGTTTCAGTGGGATCAGGAAAACGTGTCTTAGTGGAGTGTCATGTCTACATGTGGACTGTTGTTTCAGTGGGATCAGGAAAATGTGTCTTAGTGGAGTGTCATGTCTACATGTGGAGTTGTTTCAGTGGGATCAGGAAAACGTGTCTTAGTGGAGTGTCATGTCTACATGTGGACTGTTGTTTCAGTGGGAACAGGAAAACATATCTTAGTGGAGTGCCATGTCTACATGTGGACTGTTGTTTCAGTGGGATCAGGAAAACGTGTCTTAGTGGAATGTCATGTCTACATGTGGACTGTTGTTTAAGTGGGATCAGGAAAACGTGTCTTAGTGGAGTGTCATGTCTACATGTGGACTGTTGTTTCAGTGGGATCAGGAAAACGTGTCTTAGTGGAGTGTCATGTCTACATGTGGACTGTTGTTTCAGTGGGATCAGGAAAATGTGTCTTAGTGGAGTGTCATGTCTACATGTGGACTGTTGTTTCAGTGGGATCAGGAAAACGTGTCTTAGTGGAGTGTCATGTCTACATGTGGACTGTTGTTTCAGTGGGATCAGGAAAATGTGTCTTAGTGGAGTGTCATGTCTACATGTGGACTGTTGTTTCAGTGGGATCAGGAAAACGTGTCTTAGTGGAGTGTCATGTCTACATGTGGACTGTTGTTTCAGTGGGATCAGGAAAATGTGTCTTAGTGGAGTGCCATGTCTACATGTGGACTGTTGTTTCAGTGGGATCAGGAAAACGTGTCTTAGTGGAGTGTCATGTCTACATGTGGACTGTTGTTTCAGTGGGATCAGGAAAACATGTCTTAGTGGAGTGTCATGTCTACATGTGGACTGTTGTTTCAGTGGGATCAGGAAAATGTGTCTTAGTGGAGTGTCATGTCTACATGTGGACTGTTGTTTCAGTGGGATCAGGAAAACGTGTCTTAGTGGAGTGTCATGTCTACATGTGGACTGTTGTTTCAGTGGGATCAGTAAAATGTGTCTTAGTGGAGTGTCATGTCTACATGTGGACTGTTGTTTCAGTGGGATCAGGAAAATGTGTCTTAGTGGAGTGCCATGTCTACATGTGGACTGTCGTTTCAGTGGGATCAGGAAAATGTGTCTTAGTGGAGTGTCATGTCTACATGTGGACTGTTGATTCATTGGGAGCAGGAAAATGTGTCTTAGTGGAGTACCATGTCTACATGTGGACTGTTGTTTCAGTGGGATCAGGAAAACGTGTTTTAGTGGAGTGCCATGTTAACATGTGGACTGTTGTTTCAGTGGGATCAGGAAAACGTGTCTTAGTGGAGTGCCATGTTAACATGTGGACTGTTGTTTCAGTGGGATCAGGAAAACGTGTCTTAGTGGAGTGTCATGTCTACATGTGGACTGTTGTTTCAGTGGGATCAGGAAAATGTGTCTTAGTGGAGTGTCATGTCTACATGTGGACTGTTGATTCATTGGGAGCAGGAAAATGTGTCTTAGTGGAGTACCATGTCTACATGTGGACTGTTGTTTCAGTGGGATCAGGAAAACGTGTCTTAGTGGAGTGTCATGTCAACATGTGGACTGTTGTTTCAGTGGGATCAGGAAAACGTGTATTAGTGGAGTGTCATGTCTACATGTGGACTGTTGTTTCAGTGGGATCAGGAAAATGTTTCTCAGTGGAGTGTCATGTCTACATGTGGACTGTTGTTTCAGTGGGATCAGGAAAACGTGTCTTAGTGGAGTGTCATGTCAACATGTGGACTGTTGTTTCAGTGGGATCAGGAAAATGTTTCTCAGTGGAGTGTCATGTCTACATGTGGACTTGTTTCAGTGGGATCAGGAAAACGTGTCTTAGTGGAGTGCCATGTCTACATGTGGACTGTTGTTTCAGTGGGATCAGGAAAACGTGTCTTAGTGGAGTGTCATGTCTACATGTGGACTGTTGTTTCAGTGGGATCAGGAAAATGTTTCTCAGTGGAGTGTCATGTCTACATGTGGACTGTTGTTTCAGTGGGATCAGGAAAACGTGTCTTAGTGGAGTGTCATGTCAACATGTGGACTGTTGTTTCAGTGGGATCATGAAAATGTTTCTCAGTGGAGTGTCATGTCTACATGTGGACTGTTGTTTCAGTGGGATCAGGAAAACGTGTCTTAGTGGAGTGCCATGTCTACATGTGGACTGTTGTTTCAGTGGGATCAGGAAAACGTGTCTTAGTGGAGTGTCATGTCTACATGTGGACTGTTGTTTCAGTGGGATCAGGAAAATGTGTCTTAGTGGAGTGCCATGTCTACATGTGGACTGTTGTTTCAGTGGGATCAGGAAAACGTGTCTTAGTGGAGTGTCATGTCTACATGTGGACTGTTGTTTCAGTGGGATCAGGAAAACGTGTCTTAGTGGAGTGTCATGTCTACATGTAGACTGTTGTTTCAGTGGGATCAGGAAAATGTGTCTTAGTGGAGTGTCATGTCTACATGTGGACTGTTGATTCATTGGGAGCAGGAAAATGTGTCTTAGTGGAGTACCATGTCTACATGTGGACTGTTGTTTCAGTGGGATCAGGAAAACGTGTCTTAGTGGAGTGTCATGTCAACATGTGGACTGTTGTTTCAGTGGGATCAGGAAAACGTGTCTTAGTGGAGTGTCATGTCTACATGTGGACTGTTGTTTCAGTGGGATCAGGAAAATGTTTCTCAGTGGAGTGTCATGTCTACATGTGGACTGTTGTTTCAGTGGGATCAGGAAAACGTGTCTTAGTGGAGTGTCATGTCTACATGTGGACTGTTGTTTCAGTGGGATCAGGAAAATGTGTCTTAGTGGAGTGCCATGTCTACATGTGGACTGTTGTTTCAGTGGGATCAGGAAAACGTGTCTTAGTGGAGTGTCATGTCTACATGTGGACTGTTGTTTCAGTGGGATCAGGAAAACATGTCTTAGTGGAGTGTCATGTCTACATGTGGACTGTTGTTTCAGTGGGATCAGGAAAATGTGTCTTAGTGGAGTGTCATGTCTACATGTGGACTGTTGTTTCAGTGGGATCAGGAAAACGTGTCTTAGTGGAGTGTCATGTCTACATGTGGACTGTTGATTCATTGGGAGCAGGAAAATGTGTCTTAGTGGAGTACCATGTCTACATGTGGACTGTTGTTTCAGTGGGATCAGGAAAACGTGTCTTAGTGGAGTGCCATGTTAACATGTGGACTGTTGTTTCAGTGGGATCAGGAAAACGTGTCTTAGTGGAGTGCCATGTCTACATGTGGACTGTTGTTTCAGTGGGAGCAGGAAAACGTGTCTTAGTGGAGTGTCATGTCTACATGTGGACTGTTGTTTCAGTGGGATCAGGAAAATGTGTCTTAGTGGAGTGTCATGTCTACATGTGGACTGTTGATCATTGAGAGCAGGAAAATGTGTCTTAGTGGAGTACCATGTCTACATGTGGACTGTTGTTTCAGTGGGATCAGGAAAACGTGTCTTAGTGGAGTGCCATGTTAACATGTGGACTGTTGTTTCAGTGGGATCAGGAAAACGTGTCTTAGTGGAGTGCCATGTCTACATGTGGACTGTTGTTTCAGTGGGAGCAGGAAAACGTGTCTTAGTGGAGTGTCATGTCTACATGTGGACTGTTGTTTCAGTGGGATCAGGAAAACGTGTCTTAGTGGAGTTTCATGTCTACATGTGGACTGTTGTTTCAGTGGGATCAGGAAAACATGTCTTAGTGGAGTGCCATGTCTACATGTGGACTGTTGTTTCAATGGGATCAGGAAAACGTGTCTTAGTGGAATGTCATGTCTACATGTGGACTGTTGTTTCAGTGGGATCAGGAAAACGTGTCTTAGTGGAATGTCATGTCTACATGTGGACTGTTGTTTCAGTGGGATCAGGAAAACGTGTCTTAGTGGAGTGTCATGTCTACATGTGGACTGTTGTTTCAGTGGGATCAGGAAAACGTGTCTTAGTGGAGTGTCATGTCTACATGTGGACTGTTGTTTCAGTGGGATCAGGAAAATGTTTCTCAGTGGAGTGTCATGTCTACATGTGGACTGTTGTTTCAGTGGGATCAGGAAAACGTGTCTTAGTGGAGTGTCATGTCTACATGTGGACTGTTGTTTCAGTGGGATCAGGAAAACGTGTATTAGTGGAGTGTCATGTCTACATGTGGACTGTTGTTTCAGTGGGATCAGGAAAACGTGTATAAGTGGAGTGTCATGTCTACATGTGGACTGTTGTTTCAGTGGGATCAGGAAAACGTGTCTTAGTGGAGTGTCATGTCTACATGTGGACTGTTGTTTCAGTGGGATCAGGAAAATGTGTCTTAGTGGAGTGTCATGTCTACATGTGGAGTTGTTTCAGTGGGATCAGGAAAACGTGTCTTAGTGGAGTGTCATGTCTACATGTGGACTGTTGTTTCAGTGGGAACAGGAAAACATATCTTAGTGGAGTGCCATGTCTACATGTGGACTGTTGTTTCAGTGGGATCAGGAAAACGTGTCTTAGTGGAATGTCATGTCTACATGTGGACTGTTGTTTAAGTGGGATCAGGAAAACGTGTCTTAGTGGAGTGTCATGTCTACATGTGGACTGTTGTTTCAGTGGGATCAGGAAAACGTGTCTTAGTGGAGTGTCATGTCTACATGTGGACTGTTGTTTCAGTGGGATCAGGAAAATGTGTCTTAGTGGAGTGTCATGTCTACATGTGGACTGTTGTTTCAGTGGGATCAGGAAAACGTGTCTTAGTGGAGTGTCATGTCTACATGTGGACTGTTGTTTCAGTGGGATCAGGAAAATGTGTCTTAGTGGAGTGTCATGTCTACATGTGGACTGTTGTTTCAGTGGGATCAGGAAAACGTGTCTTAGTGGAGTGTCATGTCTACATGTGGACTGTTGTTTCAGTGGGATCAGTAAAATGTGTCTTAGTGGAGTGTCATGTCTACATGTGGACTGTTGTTTCAGTGGGATCAGGAAAATGTTTCTTAGTGGAGTGCCATGTCTACATGTGGACTGTCGTTTCAGTGGGATCAGGAAAATGTGTCTTAGTGGAGTGTCATGTCTACATGTGGACTGTTGTTTCAGTGGGAGCAGGAAAATATGTCTTAGTGGAGTGCCATGTCTACATGTGGACTGTTGTTTCAGTGGGATCAGGAAAACGTGTCTTAGTGGAGTGCCATGTTAACATGTGGACTGTTGTTTCAGTGGGATCAGGAAAACGTGTCTTAGTGGAGTGCCATGTTAACATGTGGACTGTTGTTTCAGTGGGATCAGGAAAACGTGTCTTAGTGGAGTGCCATGTCTACATGTGGACTGTTGTTTCAGTGGGAGCAGGAAACCGTGTCTTAGTGGAGTGTCATGTCTACATGTGGACTGTTGTTTCAGTGGGATCAGGAAAACGTGTCTTAGTGGAGTTTCATATCTACATGTGGACTGTTGTTTCAGTGGGATCAGGAAAACATGTCTTAGTGGAGTGCCATGTCTACATGTGGACTGTTGTTTCAATGGGATCAGGAAAACGTGTCTTAGTGGAATGTCATGTCTACATGTGGACTGTTGTTTCAGTGGGATCAGGAAAACGTGTCTTAGTGGAATGTCATGTCTACATGTGGACTGTTGTTTAAGTGGGATCAGGAAAACGTGTCTTAGTGGAGTGTCATGTCTACATGTGGACTGTTGTTTCAGTGGGATCAGGAAAATGTGTCTTAGTGGAGTGTCATGTCTACATGTGGACTGTTGTTTCAGTGGGATCAGGAAAACGTGTCTTAGTGGAGTGTCATGTCTACATGTGGACTGTTGTTTCAGTGGGATCAGGAAAATGTGTCTTAGTGGAGTGTCATGTCTACATGTGGACTGTTGTTTCAGTGGGATCAGGAAAACGTGTCTTAGTGGAGTGTCATGTCTACATGTGGACTGTTGTTTCAGTGGGATCAGGAAAACGTGTGTTAGTGGAGTGCCATGTCTACATGTGGACTGTTGTTTCAGTGGGATCAGGAAAACATGTCTTAGTGGAGTGTCATGTCTACATGTGGACTGTTGTTTCAGTGGGATCAGGAAAATGTTTCTTAGTGGAGTGTCATGTCTACATGTGGAGTTGTTTCAGTGGGATCAGGAAAACGTGTCTTAGTGGAGTGTCATGTCTACATGTGGACTGTTGTTTCAGTGGGATCAGGAAAACATATCTTAGTGGAGTGCCATGTCTACATGTGGACTGTTGTTTCAGTGGGATCAGGAAAACGTGTCTTAGTGGAGTGTCATGTCTACATGTGGACTGTTGTTTCAGTGGGATCAGGAAAACGTGTCTTAATGGAGTGTCATGTCTACATGTGGACTGTCGTTTCAGTGGGATCAGGAAAATGTGTCTTAGTGGAGTGTCATGTCTACATGTGGACTGTTGTTTCAGTGGGAGCGGGAAAATGTGTCTTAGTGGAGTGCCATGTCTACATGTGGACTGTTGTTTCAGTGGGATCAGGAAAATGTGTCTTAGTGGAGTGTCATGTCTACATGTGGACTGTTGTTTCAGTGGGATCAGGAAAATGTGTCTTAGTGGAGTGCCATGTCTACATGTGGACTGTTGTTTCAGTGGGATCAGGAAAACGTGTCTTAGTGGAGTGTCATGTCTACATGTGGACTGTTGTTTCAGTGGGATCAGGAAAACGTGTCTTAGTGGAGTGTCATGTCTACATGTGGACTGTTGTTTCAGTGGGATCAGGAAAATGTGTCTTAGTGGAGTGTCATGTCTACATGTGGACTGTTGTTTCAGTGGGATCAGGAAAACGTGTCTTAGTGGAGTGTCATGTCTACATGTGGACTGTTGTTTCAGTGGGATCAGGAAAACGTGTGTTAGTGGAGTGCCATGTCTACATGTGGACTGTTGTTTCAGTGGGATCAGGAAAACATGTCTTAGTGGAGTGTCATGTTTACATGTGGACTGTTGTTTCAGTGGGATCAGGAAAATGTTTCTTAGTGGAGTGTCATGTCTACATGTGGAGTTGTTTCAGTGGGATCAGGAAAACGTGTCTTAGTGGAGTGTCATGTCTACATGTGGACTGTTGTTTCAGTGGGATCAGGAAAACATATCTTAGTGGAGTGCCATGTCTACATGTGGACTGTCGTTTCAGTGGGATCAGGAAAATGTGTCTTAGTGGAGTGTCATGTCTACATGTGGACTGTTGTTTCAGTGGGATCAAGAAAACGTGTCTTAATGGAGTGTCATGTCTACATGTGGACTGTCGTTTCAGTGGGATCAGGAAAATGTGTCTTAGTGGAGTGTCATGTCTACATGTGGACTGTTGTTTCAGTGGGAGCGGGAAAATGTGTATTAGTGGAGTGCCATGTCTACATGTGGACTGTTGTTTCAGTGGGATCAGGAAAATGTGTCTTAGTGGAGTGTCATGTCTACATGTGGACTGTTGTTTCAGTGGGATCAGGAAAACGTGTCTTAGTGGAGTGCCATGTCTACATGTGGACTGTTGTTTCAGTGGGATCAGGAAAACGTGTCTTAGTGGAGTGCCATGTCTACATGTGGACTGTTGTTTCAGTGGGATGAGGAAAATGTTTCTTAGTGGAGTGTCAGGTCTACATGTGGACTGTTGTTTCAGTGGGATGAGGAAAATGTTTCTTAGTGGAGTGTCAGGTCTACATGTGGACTGTTGTTTCAGTGGGATCAGGAAAACGTGTCTTAGTGGAGTGTCATGTCTACATGTGGACTGTTGTTTCAGTGGGATCAGGAAAATGTTTCTCAGTGAAGTGTCATGTCTACATGTGGACTGTTGTTTCAGTGGGATCAGGAAAACGTGTCTTAGTGGAGTTTCATGTCTACATGTGGACTGTTGTTTCAGTGGGATCAGGAAAACATGTCTTAGTGGAGTGCCATGTCTACATGTGGACTGTTGTTTCAGTGGGATCAGGAAAACGTGTCTTAGTGGAGTGTCATGTCTACATGTGGACTGTTGTTTCAGTGGGATCAGGAAAACATATCTTAGTGGAGTGCCATGTCTACATGTGGACTGTTGTTTCAGTGGGATCAGGAAAACATGTCTTAGTGGAGTGTCATGTCTACATGTGGACTGTTGTTTCAGTGGGATCAGGAAAACGTGTCTTAATGGAGTGTCATGTCTACATGTGGACTGTCGTTTCAGTGGGATCAGGAAAATGTGTCTTAGTGGAGTGTCATGTCTACATGTGGACTGTTGTTTCAGTGGGAGCGGGAAAATGTGTCTTAGTGGAGTGCCATGTCTACATGTGGACTGTTGTTTCAGTGGGATCAGGAAAATGTGTCTTAGTGGAGTGTCATGTCTACATGTGGACTGTTGTTTCAGTGGGATCAGGAAAATGTGTCTTAGTGGAGTGTCATGTCTACATGTGGACTGTTGTTTCAGTGGGATCAGGAAAACGTGTCTTAGTGGAGTGTCATGTCTACATGTGGACTGTTGTTTCAGTGGCATCAGGAAAACGTGTCTTAGTGGAGTGCCATGTCTACATGCGGACTGTTGTTTCAGTGGGAGCAGGAAAACGTGTCTTAGTGGAGTGTCATGTCTACATGTGGACTGTTGTTTCAGTGGGATCAGGAAAACGTGTCTTAGTGGAGTTTCATGTCTACATGTGGACCGTTGTTTCAGTGGGATCAGGAAAACATGTCTTAGTGGAGTGCCATGTCTACATGTGGACTGTTGTTTCAATGGGATCAGGAAAACGTGTCTTAGTGGAATGTCATGTCTACATGTGGACTGTTGTTTCAGTGGGATCAGGAAAATGTGTCTTAGTGGAGTGTCATGTCTACATGTGGACTGTTGATCATTGAGAGCAGGAAAATGTGTCTTAGTGGAGTACCATGTCTACATGTGGACTGTTGTTTCAGTGGGATCAGGAAAACGTGTCTTAGTGGAGTGCCATGTTAACATGTGGACTGTTGTTTCAGTGGGATCAGGAAAACGTGTCTTAGTGGAGTGCCATGTCTACATGTGGACTGTTGTTTCAGTGGGAGCAGGAAAACGTGTCTTAGTGGAGTGTCATGTCTACATGTGGACTGTTGTTTCAGTGGGATCAGGAAAACGTGTCTTAGTGGAGTTTCATGTCTACATGTGGACTGTTGTTTCAGTGGGATCAGGAAAACATGTCTTAGTGGAGTGCCATGTCTACATGTGGACTGTTGTTTCAATGGGATCAGGAAAACGTGTCTTAGTGGAATGTCATGTCTACATGTGGACTGTTGTTTCAGTGGGATCAGGAAAACGTGTCTTAGTGGAATGTCATGTCTACATGTGGACTGTTGTTTCAGTGGGATCAGGAAAACGTGTCTTAGTGGAGTGTCATGTCTACATGTGGACTGTTGTTTCAGTGGGATCAGGAAAACGTGTCTTAGTGGAGTGTCATGTCTACATGTGGACTGTTGTTTCAGTGGGATCAGGAAAATGTTTCTCAGTGGAGTGTCATGTCTACATGTGGACTGTTGTTTCAGTGGGATCAGGAAAACGTGTCTTAGTGGAGTGTCATGTCTACATGTGGACTGTTGTTTCAGTGGGATCAGGAAAACGTGTATTAGTGGAGTGTCATGTCTACATGTGGACTGTTGTTTCAGTGGGATCAGGAAAACGTGTATAAGTGGAGTGTCATGTCTACATGTGGACTGTTGTTTCAGTGGGATCAGGAAAACGTGTCTTAGTGGAGTGTCATGTCTACATGTGGACTGTTGTTTCAGTGGGATCAGGAAAATGTGTCTTAGTGGAGTGTCATGTCTACATGTGGAGTTGTTTCAGTGGGATCAGGAAAACGTGTCTTAGTGGAGTGTCATGTCTACATGTGGACTGTTGTTTCAGTGGGAACAGGAAAACATATCTTAGTGGAGTGCCATGTCTACATGTGGACTGTTGTTTCAGTGGGATCAGGAAAACGTGTCTTAGTGGAATGTCATGTCTACATGTGGACTGTTGTTTAAGTGGGATCAGGAAAACGTGTCTTAGTGGAGTGTCATGTCTACATGTGGACTGTTGTTTCAGTGGGATCAGGAAAACGTGTCTTAGTGGAGTGTCATGTCTACATGTGGACTGTTGTTTCAGTGGGATCAGGAAAATGTGTCTTAGTGGAGTGTCATGTCTACATGTGGACTGTTGTTTCAGTGGGATCAGGAAAACGTGTCTTAGTGGAGTGTCATGTCTACATGTGGACTGTTGTTTCAGTGGGATCAGGAAAATGTGTCTTAGTGGAGTGTCATGTCTACATGTGGACTGTTGTTTCAGTGGGATCAGGAAAACGTGTCTTAGTGGAGTGTCATGTCTACATGTGGACTGTTGTTTCAGTGGGATCAGTAAAATGTGTCTTAGTGGAGTGTCATGTCTACATGTGGACTGTTGTTTCAGTGGGATCAGGAAAATGTTTCTTAGTGGAGTGCCATGTCTACATGTGGACTGTCGTTTCAGTGGGATCAGGAAAATGTGTCTTAGTGGAGTGTCATGTCTACATGTGGACTGTTGTTTCAGTGGGAGCAGGAAAATATGTCTTAGTGGAGTGCCATGTCTACATGTGGACTGTTGTTTCAGTGGGATCAGGAAAACGTGTCTTAGTGGAGTGCCATGTTAACATGTGGACTGTTGTTTCAGTGGGATCAGGAAAACGTGTCTTAGTGGAGTGCCATGTTAACATGTGGACTGTTGTTTCAGTGGGATCAGGAAAACGTGTCTTAGTGGAGTGCCATGTCTACATGTGGACTGTTGTTTCAGTGGGAGCAGGAAACCGTGTCTTAGTGGAGTGTCATGTCTACATGTGGACTGTTGTTTCAGTGGGATCAGGAAAACGTGTCTTAGTGGAGTTTCATATCTACATGTGGACTGTTGTTTCAGTGGGATCAGGAAAACATGTCTTAGTGGAGTGCCATGTCTACATGTGGACTGTTGTTTCAATGGGATCAGGAAAACGTGTCTTAGTGGAATGTCATGTCTACATGTGGACTGTTGTTTCAGTGGGATCAGGAAAACGTGTCTTAGTGGAATGTCATGTCTACATGTGGACTGTTGTTTAAGTGGGATCAGGAAAACGTGTCTTAGTGGAGTGTCATGTCTACATGTGGACTGTTGTTTCAGTGGGATCAGGAAAATGTGTCTTAGTGGAGTGTCATGTCTACATGTGGACTGTTGTTTCAGTGGGATCAGGAAAACGTGTCTTAGTGGAGTGTCATGTCTACATGTGGACTGTTGTTTCAGTGGGATCAGGAAAATGTGTCTTAGTGGAGTGTCATGTCTACATGTGGACTGTTGTTTCAGTGGGATCAGGAAAACGTGTCTTAGTGGAGTGTCATGTCTACATGTGGACTGTTGTTTCAGTGGGATCAGGAAAACGTGTGTTAGTGGAGTGCCATGTCTACATGTGGACTGTTGTTTCAGTGGGATCAGGAAAACATGTCTTAGTGGAGTGTCATGTCTACATGTGGACTGTTGTTTCAGTGGGATCAGGAAAATGTTTCTTAGTGGAGTGTCATGTCTACATGTGGAGTTGTTTCAGTGGGATCAGGAAAACGTGTCTTAGTGGAGTGTCATGTCTACATGTGGACTGTTGTTTCAGTGGGATCAGGAAAACATATCTTAGTGGAGTGCCATGTCTACATGTGGACTGTTGTTTCAGTGGGATCAGGAAAACGTGTCTTAGTGGAGTGTCATGTCTACATGTGGACTGTTGTTTCAGTGGGATCAGGAAAACGTGTCTTAATGGAGTGTCATGTCTACATGTGGACTGTCGTTTCAGTGGGATCAGGAAAATGTGTCTTAGTGGAGTGTCATGTCTACATGTGGACTGTTGTTTCAGTGGGAGCGGGAAAATGTGTCTTAGTGGAGTGCCATGTCTACATGTGGACTGTTGTTTCAGTGGGATCAGGAAAATGTGTCTTAGTGGAGTGTCATGTCTACATGTGGACTGTTGTTTCAGTGGGATCAGGAAAATGTGTCTTAGTGGAGTGCCATGTCTACATGTGGACTGTTGTTTCAGTGGGATCAGGAAAACGTGTCTTAGTGGAGTGTCATGTCTACATGTGGACTGTTGTTTCAGTGGGATCAGGAAAACGTGTCTTAGTGGAGTGTCATGTCTACATGTGGACTGTTGTTTCAGTGGGATCAGGAAAATGTGTCTTAGTGGAGTGTCATGTCTACATGTGGACTGTTGTTTCAGTGGGATCAGGAAAACGTGTCTTAGTGGAGTGTCATGTCTACATGTGGACTGTTGTTTCAGTGGGATCAGGAAAACGTGTGTTAGTGGAGTGCCATGTCTACATGTGGACTGTTGTTTCAGTGGGATCAGGAAAACATGTCTTAGTGGAGTGTCATGTTTACATGTGGACTGTTGTTTCAGTGGGATCAGGAAAATGTTTCTTAGTGGAGTGTCATGTCTACATGTGGAGTTGTTTCAGTGGGATCAGGAAAACGTGTCTTAGTGGAGTGTCATGTCTACATGTGGACTGTTGTTTCAGTGGGATCAGGAAAACATATCTTAGTGGAGTGCCATGTCTACATGTAGACTGTCGTTTCAGTGGGATCAGGAAAATGTGTCTTAGTGGAGTGTCATGTCTACATGTGGACTGTTGTTTCAGTGGGATCAAGAAAACGTGTCTTAATGGAGTGTCATGTCTACATGTGGACTGTCGTTTCAGTGGGATCAGGAAAATGTGTCTTAGTGGAGTGTCATGTCTACATGTGGACTGTTGTTTCAGTGGGAGCGGGAAAATGTGTATTAGTGGAGTGCCATGTCTACATGTGGACTGTTGTTTCAGTGGGATCAGGAAAATGTGTCTTAGTGGAGTGTCATGTCTACATGTGGACTGTTGTTTCAGTGGGATCAGGAAAACGTGTCTTAGTGGAGTGCCATGTCTACATGTGGACTGTTGTTTCAGTGGGATCAGGAAAACGTGTCTTAGTGGAGTGCCATGTCTACATGTGGACTGTTGTTTCAGTGGGATGAGGAAAATGTTTCTTAGTGGAGTGTCAGGTCTACATGTGGACTGTTGTTTCAGTGGGATGAGGAAAATGTTTCTTAGTGGAGTGTCAGGTCTACATGTGGACTGTTGTTTCAGTGGGATCAGGAAAACGTGTCTTAGTGGAGTGTCATGTCTACATGTGGACTGTTGTTTCAGTGGGATCAGGAAAATGTTTCTCAGTGAAGTGTCATGTCTACATGTGGACTGTTGTTTCAGTGGGATCAGGAAAACGTGTCTTAGTGGAGTTTCATGTCTACATGTGGACTGTTGTTTCAGTGGGATCAGGAAAACATGTCTTAGTGGAGTGCCATGTCTACATGTGGACTGTTGTTTCAGTGGGATCAGGAAAACGTGTCTTAGTGGAGTGTCATGTCTACATGTGGACTGTTGTTTCAGTGGGATCAGGAAAACATATCTTAGTGGAGTGCCATGTCTACATGTGGACTGTTGTTTCAGTGGGATCAGGAAAACATGTCTTAGTGGAGTGTCATGTCTACATGTGGACTGTTGTTTCAGTGGGATCAGGAAAACGTGTCTTAATGGAGTGTCATGTCTACATGTGGACTGTCGTTTCAGTGGGATCAGGAAAATGTGTCTTAGTGGAGTGTCATGTCTACATGTGGACTGTTGTTTCAGTGGGAGCGGGAAAATGTGTCTTAGTGGAGTGCCATGTCTACATGTGGACTGTTGTTTCAGTGGGATCAGGAAAATGTGTCTTAGTGGAGTGTCATGTCTACATGTGGACTGTTGTTTCAGTGGGATCAGGAAAATGTGTCTTAGTGGAGTGTCATGTCTACATGTGGACTGTTGTTTCAGTGGGATCAGGAAAACGTGTCTTAGTGGAGTGTCATGTCTACATGTGGACTGTTGTTTCAGTGGCATCAGGAAAACGTGTCTTAGTGGAGTGCCATGTCTACATGCGGACTGTTGTTTCAGTGGGAGCAGGAAAACGTGTCTTAGTGGAGTGTCATGTCTACATGTGGACTGTTGTTTCAGTGGGATCAGGAAAACGTGTCTTAGTGGAGTTTCATGTCTACATGTGGACCGTTGTTTCAGTGGGATCAGGAAAACATGTCTTAGTGGAGTGCCATGTCTACATGTGGACTGTTGTTTCAATGGGATCAGGAAAACGTGTCTTAGTGGAATGTCATGTCTACATGTGGACTGTTGTTTCAGTGGGATCAGGAAAACGTGTCTTAGTGGAATGTCATGTCTACATGTGGACTGTTGTTTAAGTGGGATCAGGAAAACGTGTCTTAGTGGAGTGTCATGTCTACATGTGGACTGTTGTTTAAGTGGGATCAGGAAAACGTGTCTTAGTGGAGTGTCATGTCTACATGTGGACTGTTGTTTCAGTGGGATCAGGAAAATGTGTCTTAGTGGAGTGTCATGTCTACATGTGGACTGTTGTTTCAGTGGGATGAGGAAAATGTTTCTTAGTGGAGTGTCAGGTCTACATGTGGACTGTTGTTTCAGTGGGATGAGGAAAATGTTTCTTAGTGGAGTGTCAGGTCTACATGTGGACTGTTGTTTCAGTGGGATCAGGAAAACGGGTCTTAGTGGAGTGTCATGTCTACATGTGGACTGTTGTTTCAGTGGGATCAGGAAAACGTGTCTTAGTGGAGTTTCATGTCTACATGTGGACTGTTGTTTCAGTGGGATCAGGAAAACGTGTCTTAGTGGAGTGTCATGTCTACATGTGGACTGTTGTTTCAGTGGGATCAGGAAAACATATCTTAGTGGAGTGCCATGTCTACATGTGGACTGTTGTTTCAGTGGGATCAGGAAAACGTGTCTTAGTGGAGTGTCATGTCTACATGTGGACTGTTGTTTCAGTGGGATCAGGAAAACGTGTCTTAATGGAGTGTCATGTCTACATGTGGACTGTCGTTTCAGTGGGATCAGGAAAATGTGTCTTAGTGGAGTGTCATGTCTACATGTGGACTGTTGTTTCAGTGGGAGCGGGAAAATGTGTCTTAGTGGAGTGCCATGTCTACATGTGGACTGTTGTTTCAGTGGGATCAGGAAAATGTGTCTTAGTGGAGTGTCATGTCTACATGTGGACTGTTGTTTCAGTGGGATCAGGAAAATGTGTCTTAGTGGAGTGTCATGTCTACATGTGGACTGTTGTTTCAGTGGGATCAGGAAAACGTGTCTTAGTGGAGTGTCATGTCTACATGTGGACTGTTGTTTCAGTGGCATCAGGAAAACGTGTCTTAGCGGAGTGCCATGTCTATATGTGGACTGTTGTTTCAGTGGGAGCAGGAAAACGTGTCTTAGTGGAGTGTCATGTCTACATGTGGACTGTTGTTTCAGTGGGATCAGGAAAACGTGTCTTAGTGGAGTTTCATGTCTACATGTGGACCGTTGTTTCAGTGGGATCAGGAAAACATGTCTTAGTGGAGTGCCATGTCTACATGTGGACTGTTGTTTCAATGGGATCAGGAAAACGTGTCTTAGTGGAATTTCATGTCTACATGTGGACTGTTGTTTCAGTGGGATCAGGAAAACGTGTCTTAGTGGAATGTCATGTCTACATGTGGACTGTTGTTTCAGTGGGATCAGGAAAACGTGTCTTAGTGGAGTGTCATGTCTACATGTGGACTGTTGTTTAAGTGGGATCAGGAAAACGTGTCTTAGTGGAGTGTCATGTCTACATGTGGACTGTTGTTTCAGTGGGATCAGGAAAATGTGTCTTAGTGGAGTGTCATGTCTACATGTGGACTGTTGTTTCAGTGGGATCAGGAAAACGTGTCTTAGTGGAGTGTCATGTCTACATGTGGACTGTTGTTTCAGTGGGATCAGGAAAATGTGTCTTAGTGGAGTGTCATGTCTACATGTGGACTGTTGTTTCAGTGGGATCAGGAAAACGTGTCTTAGTGGAGTGTCATGTCTACATGTGGACTGTTGTTTCAGTGGGATCAGGAAAACGTGTGTTAGTGGAGTGCCATGTCTACATGTGGACTGTTGTTTCAGTGGGATCAGGAAAACATGTCTTAGTGGAGTGTCATGTCTACATGTGGACTGTTGTTTCAGTGGGATCAGGAAAATGTTTCTTAGTGGAGTGTCATGTCTACATGTGGAGTTGTTTCAGTGGGATCAGGAAAACGTGTCTTAGTGGAGTGTCATGTCTACATGTGGACTGTTGTTTCAGTGGGATCAGGAAAACATATCTTAGTGGAGTGCCATGTCTACATGTGGACTGTTGTTTCAGTGGGATCAGGAAAACGTGTCTTAGTGGAGTGTCATGTCTACATGTGGACTGTTGTTTCAGTGGGATCAGGAAAACGTGTCTTAATGGAGTGTCATGTCTACATGTGGACTGTCGTTTCAGTGGGATCAGGAAAATGTGTCTTAGTGGAGTGTCATGTCTACATGTGGACTGTTGTTTCAGTGGGAGCGGGAAAATGTGTCTTAGTGGAGTGCCATGTCTACATGTGGACTGTTGTTTCAGTGGGATCAGGAAAATGTGTCTTAGTGGAGTGTCATGTCTACATGTGGACTGTTGTTTCAGTGGGATCCGGAAAATGTTTCTCAGTGAAGTGTCATGTCTACATGTGGACTGTTGTTTCAGTGGGATCAGGAAAACGTGTCTTAGTGGAGTTTCATGTCTACATGTGGACTGTTGTTTCAGTGGGATCAGGAAAACATGTCTTAGTGGAGTGCCATGTCTACATGTGGACTGTTGTTTCAGTGGGATCAGGAAAACGTGTCTTAGTGGAGTGTCATGTCTACATGTGGACTGTTGTTTCAGTGGGATCAGGAAAACGTGTCTTAGTGGAGTGCCATGTCTACATGTGGACTGTTGTTTCAGTGGGATCAGGAAAACGTGTCTTAGTGGAGTGTCATGTCTACATGTGGACTGTTGTTTCAGTGGGATCAGGAAAACGTGTCTTAGTGGAGTGTCATGTCTACATGTGGACTGTTGTTTCAGTGGGATCAGGAAAACGTGTCTTAATGGAGTGTCATGTCTACATGTGGACTGTCGTTTCAGTGGGATCAGGAAAATGTGTCTTAGTGGAGTGTCATGTCTACATGTGGACTGTTGTTTCAGTGGGAGCGGGAAAATGTGTCTTAGTGGAGTGCCATGTCTACATGTGGACTGTTGTTTCAGTGGGATCAGGAAAATGTGTCTTAGTGGAGTGTCATGTCTACATGTGGACTGTTGTTTCAGTGGGATCAGGAAAATGTGTCTTAGTGGAGTGTCATGTCTACATGTGGACTGTTGTTTCAGTGGGATCAGGAAAACGTGTCTTAGTGGAGTGTCATGTCTACATGTGGACTGTTGTTTCAGTGGCATCAGGAAAACGTGTCTTAGTGGAGTGCCATGTCTACATGCGGACTGTTGTTTCAGTGGGAGCAGGAAAACGTGTCTTAGTGGAGTGTCATGTCTACATGTGGACTGTTGTTTCAGTGGGATCAGGAAAACGTGTCTTAGTGGAGTTTCATGTCTACATGTGGACCGTTGTTTCAGTGGGATCAGGAAAACATGTCTTAGTGGAGTGCCATGTCTACATGTGGACTGTTGTTTCAATGGGATCAGGAAAACGTGTCTTAGTGGAATGTCATGTCTACATGTGGACTGTTGTTTCAGTGGGATCAGGAAAACGTGTCTTAGTGGAATGTCATGTCTACATGTGGACTGTTGTTTAAGTGGGATCAGGAAAACGTGTCTTAGTGGAGTGTCATGTCTACATGTGGACTGTTGTTTAAGTGGGATCAGGAAAACGTGTCTTAGTGGAGTGTCATGTCTACATGTGGACTGTTGTTTCAGTGGGATCAGGAAAATGTGTCTTAGTGGAGTGTCATGTCTACATGTGGACTGTTGTTTCAGTGGGATGAGGAAAATGTTTCTTAGTGGAGTGTCAGGTCTACATGTGGACTGTTGTTTCAGTGGGATGAGGAAAATGTTTCTTAGTGGAGTGTCAGGTCTACATGTGGACTGTTGTTTCAGTGGGATCAGGAAAACGGGTCTTAGTGGAGTGTCATGTCTACATGTGGACTGTTGTTTCAGTGGGATCAGGAAAACGTGTCTTAGTGGAGTTTCATGTCTACATGTGGACTGTTGTTTCAGTGGGATCAGGAAAACGTGTCTTAGTGGAGTGTCATGTCTACATGTGGACTGTTGTTTCAGTGGGATCAGGAAAACATATCTTAGTGGAGTGCCATGTCTACATGTGGACTGTTGTTTCAGTGGGATCAGGAAAACGTGTCTTAGTGGAGTGTCATGTCTACATGTGGACTGTTGTTTCAGTGGGATCAGGAAAACGTGTCTTAATGGAGTGTCATGTCTACATGTGGACTGTCGTTTCAGTGGGATCAGGAAAATGTGTCTTAGTGGAGTGTCATGTCTACATGTGGACTGTTGTTTCAGTGGGAGCGGGAAAATGTGTCTTAGTGGAGTGCCATGTCTACATGTGGACTGTTGTTTCAGTGGGATCAGGAAAATGTGTCTTAGTGGAGTGTCATGTCTACATGTGGACTGTTGTTTCAGTGGGATCAGGAAAATGTGTCTTAGTGGAGTGTCATGTCTACATGTGGACTGTTGTTTCAGTGGGATCAGGAAAACGTGTCTTAGTGGAGTGTCATGTCTACATGTGGACTGTTGTTTCAGTGGCATCAGGAAAACGTGTCTTAGCGGAGTGCCATGTCTATATGTGGACTGTTGTTTCAGTGGGAGCAGGAAAACGTGTCTTAGTGGAGTGTCATGTCTACATGTGGACTGTTGTTTCAGTGGGATCAGGAAAACGTGTCTTAGTGGAGTTTCATGTCTACATGTGGACCGTTGTTTCAGTGGGATCAGGAAAACATGTCTTAGTGGAGTGCCATGTCTACATGTGGACTGTTGTTTCAATGGGATCAGGAAAACGTGTCTTAGTGGAATTTCATGTCTACATGTGGACTGTTGTTTCAGTGGGATCAGGAAAACGTGTCTTAGTGGAATGTCATGTCTACATGTGGACTGTTGTTTCAGTGGGATCAGGAAAACGTGTCTTAGTGGAGTGTCATGTCTACATGTGGACTGTTGTTTAAGTGGGATCAGGAAAACGTGTCTTAGTGGAGTGTCATGTCTACATGTGGACTGTTGTTTCAGTGGGATCAGGAAAATGTGTCTTAGTGGAGTGTCATGTCTACATGTGGACTGTTGTTTCAGTGGGATCAGGAAAACGTGTCTTAGTGGAGTGTCATGTCTACATGTGGACTGTTGTTTCAGTGGGATCAGGAAAATGTGTCTTAGTGGAGTGTCATGTCTACATGTGGACTGTTGTTTCAGTGGGATCAGGAAAACGTGTCTTAGTGGAGTGTCATGTCTACATGTGGACTGTTGTTTCAGTGGGATCAGGAAAACGTGTCTTAGTGGAGTGCCATGTCTACATGTGGACTGTTGTTTCAGTGGGATCAGGAAAACATGTCTTAGTGGAGTGTCATGTCTACATGTGGACTGTTGTTTCAGTGGGATCAGGAAAATGTTTCTTAGTGGAGTGTCATGTCTACATGTGGAGTTGTTTCAGTGGGATCAGGAAAACGTGTCTTAGTGGAGTGTCATGTCTACATGTGGACTGTTGTTTCAGTGGGATCAGGAAAACATATCTTAGTGGAGTGCCATGTCTACATGTGGACTGTTGTTTCAGTGGGATCAGGAAAACGTGTCTTAGTGGAGTGTCATGTCTACATGTGGACTGTTGTTTCAGTGGGATCAGGAAAACGTGTCTTAATGGAGTGTCATGTCTACATGTGGACTGTCGTTTCAGTGGGATCAGGAAAATGTGTCTTAGTGGAGTGTCATGTCTACATGTGGACTGTTGTTTCAGTGGGAGCGGGAAAATGTGTCTTAGTGGAGTGCCATGTCTACATGTGGACTGTTGTTTCAGTGGGATCAGGAAAATGTGTCTTAGTGGAGTGTCATGTCTACATGTGGACTGTTGTTTCAGTGGGATCCGGAAAATGTTTCTCAGTGAAGTGTCATGTCTACATGTGGACTGTTGTTTCAGTGGGATCAGGAAAACGTGTCTTAGTGGAGTTTCATGTCTACATGTGGACTGTTGTTTCAGTGGGATCAGGAAAACATGTCTTAGTGGAGTGCCATGTCTACATGTGGACTGTTGTTTCAGTGGGATCAGGAAAACGTGTCTTAGTGGAGTGTCATGTCTACATGTGGACTGTTGTTTCAGTGGGATCAGGAAAACGTGTCTTAGTGGAGTGCCATGTCTACATGTGGACTGTTGTTTCAGTGGGATCAGGAAAACGTGTCTTAGTGGAGTGTCATGTCTACATGTGGACTGTTGTTTCAGTGGGATCAGGAAAACGTGTCTTAGTGGAGTGTCATGTCTACATGTGGACTGTTGTTTCAGTGGGATCAGGAAAACGTGTCTTAGTGGAGTGCCATGTCTACATGTGTACTGTTGTTTCAGTGGGATCAGGAAAACGTGTCTTAGTGGAGTGCCATGTCTACATGTGTACTGTTGTTTCAGTGAGTAAGCACTATAAAAATCAAACTAAGCGTGTTGTCTAGTACAAAGCAGATATCATCACATCATCAAATGTAACTTGTACTCATCATGATACAGCTGAAAACATTGCTCAGTTGGCATTAAACAACAATCACTCAAAATAAACAGGTGTATAACTCTACAACCATGGAATATTAAACAAATATCAACTTGGTATTGTGGGCAAAAACATTGTGCAAACATCTCAAAACATTTGGCCAAAAACAAAGAAAGCAAAAATTTGCAATTTGTCAATTTAGGGGCATAACTTTAGAAGCATCAACTAAAGAGTGACCAAACTTGAACTAGAGATGGTTGGCAACAAACAATGTTTGATAAATTTCAAATGATTTGCAAAGCAGAACTTATTGGGCAGAAACCTGAAAAGTTTTTTGTCATTTTTTGGGGGTAAAAAATACGCTTAAGATGAAATTTAAGTTAGTGAATAGGACCATATTCATAAATTACCAGTATTAAAATCTATACAGAAAGGGGTGCAAGCCATTGGGAATGAAAGAATGTCCTTTATATATAGGCTTAAAAGATGATAATTACCAACCAACAAACAAGGGAACATGAAAGAAACAAACTGACATGAATTAATGTTGTTATATAGAGTGGTCATTCAGATTCCATACAACCACTATATAATGTCAACATTTTATTTTTATCCATCTGATCAAACAATATAAAAGAAATGACCAAACCAACAGAATCCTATAAACACCACTTTTCTCCGTTTGTAACAGATGGAGACTGGTCAAATGGGCATTTAAACAATGCATGGTGGGCCGCTTATATATGAACATATTAATTAACAATGGGACAACCTGAAAGGTAACGATGCCCAGGCTGGTTTTAAGATCCAGTCAGCTTCTGGTTGGCAAATAGATATTTGGTAGAAAATAAGAACAAGTATTTTTTTTTAAAGATTAAAATAAAAGTATATCCAATACTAACCATCAGCATATTTTTGCCTCATGTCATTAAAATAATAATAAGCAGATTTGAGCACCCATATTCTTAGAGTATTATCTTGACCTCCAGTAGCAAGTAATCTGCCACACGGAGAGAACTTCATGATCCACACAGCACCCTAGATTAAACAGAAAAACATTATACAAATAGTTTTATCACATAAACTTCAAGAACTTTATTGTATGCATATTACCTTTTAAAAAGGGTTTAATGAAAATTATATACAAATCATGAATCCTTTGAGATATTTGATTAACATTCAAAGAAGAATATAACCACATTAGTGGTATAATGGTTAGCGTGCTCACCTCGAGTGTGGTAGATCGTGGGTTAGCGTGCTTGCCTCGAGTGTGGTAGATCGTTGCTTAGCTTGCTTGCCTCGAGTGTGGTAGATCGTGGGTTAGCGTGCTCGCCTCGAGTGTGGTAGATCGTGGGTTTGAACCCTGGTCGGGTCAAACTAAAGACTATAAAATTGGTATTTGTTGCTTCTCTGTTAAGGACGCAGCATTAAGGAGAAAGAGCAAAGACTGGTTGGCTCAGAAATGTTTTAGTTGCTTTAGCACATCTAAGAATTTTATAATTTTAGTAACAGCTGCCTTCTTGGGTGGTGTTCAGACCTATTGGATATAATGTAGAATGAGGACCACCCAAGGACCATTACTGCTGATGAGTTTGGTTCATATTGTCCCAGTGGTTTCAGGGGAGAAGTTTAAAATGTGAAAAGCTAAAGGACGATGGACGCCGCCTTATAGCAAAAGCTCAACCTGACTTTACATTCTGAGTTTCGTGTTGTGATGTTCGTTACGATATCAGCATAAAGACGATGCTCGGTTCGTCTTTACCTCCAGTTGTTTGTAGGAGAGCTCATGCCTTATTTACGTTAGGTGTGTTTGTTTACATATAGTGGTGTCCAACACCTATTGTTTTGTGTTTTTCTTCGTCTTGTGTACCCTATATTGCCAGTTTCTCTGGGTTTTTCTTCGTCTTGTGTACCCTATATTGCCAGTTTCTCTGTGTTTTTCTTCGTCTTGTGTACCCTATATTGCCAGTTTCTCTGTGTTTTTCTTCGTCTTGTGTACCCTATATTGCCAGTTTCTCTGTGTTTTTCTTCGTCTTGTGTACCCTATATTGCCAGTTTCTCTGTGTTTTTCTTCGTCTTGTGTACCCTATATTGCCAGTTTCTCTGGGTTTTTCTTCGTCCTGTGTACCCTATATTGCCAGTTTCTCTGGGTTGTCCATTTTTGATTGCCCCTTCGGTATTCTCTAACGTTTATTTATTACATCAGCTTAACTTACAGTGTGTACACCACTCATGTCCTGTAACATCTGTAATTTATCAAAATCATGTGGCATTTTACTAGACTTGGCTTTTATCTAAAAAAGAAAAAACAAGCTTTGTCATATCAGAGAATACAAAATAATAATAATTATTGAAAGTCAGATTAAAGTTGTTCCTTGAAAATCTCAAAGTAACAATATGGTTTGTTTATAATAACTACTAACTAAGTCTACAAGGATAATTTAAATATCTGGTTCATTAAAAGTAAAACTAGAGGCTCAGCACCTGTGTCGATCACGTTCCACTATGTTTTGAGCAAACTTTATACAGAACCTTCCATAGGTGCTTCCTACCAAATTTTGGTTCATTTGGTTACTTTGTTTCAGAGGAGAAGATTTTTAGAAATCAACCAATCAGAAACAAGAATTGCTTGTGGTGGCCATGTTTGTAAACGGATCAGGACGAAAGGAGCATTCTTTATAGAAGACCTTCCATAGATGCTTCCCACCAAGTTTTGGTTCATTTGGCCAAGTGGTTTCAGCGGAGAAGATTTTTAGAAATTGACCAATCAGAAACAAGAATTGCCTGTTGTAGCCATGTTTGTTAATGAATCGGGCCGAAATGAGCAATCTTTATAGAGGACCTTCCAGAGATCCTCCATACCAAGCTTTGGATCATTTGGCCAAGCAGTTTCAGATGAGTAGATTTTTTTAGAAATCGACCAATCAGAAACAAGAATTGCGAGTGGCGCCAATGTTTGTTAACGGATCGGGACAAAATGAGCATTTTTGAAAGACTTTTGGCCTGTGAAGGTATATGATAACTGAAGATTATAATAAACAAGTAATGTGACAATGTACTATATATATATCTATAAATAGATTATAATTGCCTACATTCACCTATAAATAGATAATTACCTTAAACATTTTACCATCAAAAACAATTTCTTGTTCAACTGCAGTTTCTTCACTGTGTAAAACTGAAATATAGACAAAACATTAGAAGTTCATCTGTGTGTCTGATTGTGACACCATTACAAAATAAAAGTCTGTGAAGCAAGGATAAGTCAAATTAAAAAATAAATAAACTGCAATCAGTGCATTTACTGCCTGTATAAAGGTGTATGTTTAAAGCTTGCTCTTATATGTATATCAGTAAAGGTAAAAGGTCAAATTCATTTAGTATCACAGTCTCCTGGTACACTGTGTCTTATCTAGATCACAATAGACACTGGTCGAACACACCATGTTGTGGTCTTCCTATAATGGTGACTTCCAGTTATACAACTTATCTGAAGTCAGGATAACAAGGTTCCACAGTATTTATTAAAATGAATACCTATACATTATTGTAGAGGAAAATGGGAAGATATATTGATGAAGAGATAAAATCTCATTAAACACCCATGTCCATATTACGGGATAAAGGAAAGGCTTGTTATTGCTTTTATGCAACAAGGTAATACAATAAAAGTGGTTTTGTATATTTTCAGAAATTTATACTGCTTAAATCGTAATCCTAATACAGAGTTGTCTGCTCATTATCACCGTAAATAATATTTGGATCATAGTGCTGATCTATTACAATCTAAATTGATTGATTATTGTTTGGCATGTAATCAGTAGTAAATCAGATGTAGTGTATTAATTGATCTATTACAATCTAAATTGATTGATTATTGTTTGGCATGTAATCAGTAGTAAATCAGATGTAGTGTATTAATTGATCTATTACAATCTAAATTGATTGATTATTGTTTGGCATGTAATCAGTAGTAAATCAGATGTAGTGTATTAATTGATCTATTACAATCTAAATTGATTGATTATTGTTTGGCATGCAATCAGTAGTAAATCAGATGTAGTGTATTAATTGATCTATTACAATCTAAATTGATTGATTATTGTTTGGCATGTAATCAGTAGTAAATCAGATGTAGTGTATTAATTGATCTATTACAATCTAAATTGATTCATAATTGTTTGGCATGTAATCAGTAGTAAATCAGATGTAGTGTATTAATTGATCTATTACAATCTAAATTGATTCATTATTGTTTGGCATGTAATCAGCAGTAAATCAGATGTACATGTATTAATTGATCTATTACAATCTAAATTGATTCATTATTGTTTGGCATGTAATCAGTAGTAAATCAGATGTAGTGTATTAATTGATCTATTACAATCTAAATTGATTCATTATTGTTTGGCATGTAATCAGTAGTAAATCAGATGTACGTGTATTAATTGATCTATTACAATCTAAATTGATTGATTATTGTTTGGCATGTAATCAGTAGTAAATCAGATGTACATGTATTAATTGATCTATTACAATCTAAATTGATTGATTATTGTTTGGCATGTAATCAGTAGTAAATCAGATGTACATGTATTAATTGATCTATTACAATCTAAATTGATTGATTATTGTTTGGCATGTAATCAGTAGTAAATCAGATGTATGTGTATTAATTGATCTATTACAATCTAAATTGATTGAATATTGTTTGGCATGTAATCAGCAGTAAATCAGATGTACATGTATTAATTGATCTATTACAATCTAAATTGATTGATTATTGTTTGGCATGTAATCAGCAGTAAATCAGATGTACATGTATTAATTGATCTATTACAATCTAAATTGATTGATTATTGTTTGGCATGTAATCAGTAGTAAATCAGATGTACATGTATTAATTGATCTATTACAATCTAAATTGATTCATAATTGTTTGGCATGTAATCAGTAGTAAATCAGTTGTACATGTATTAATTGATCTATTACAATCTAAATTGATTCATTATTGTTTGGCATGTAATCAGTAGTAAATCAGATGTAGTGTATTAATTGATCTATTACAATCTAAATTGATTCATAATTGTTTGGCATGTAATCAGTAGTAAATCAGATGTAGCGTATTAATTGATCTATTACAATCTAAATTCATTGATTATTGTTTGGCATGTAATCAGTAGTAAATCAGATGTAGTGTATTAATTGATCTATTACAATCTAAATTGATTGATTATTGTTTGGCATGTAATCAGCAGTAAATCAGATGTACATGTATTAATTGATCTATTACAATCTAAATTGATTCATTATTGTTTGGCATGTAATCAGTAGTAAATCAGATGTACATGTATTAATTGATCTATTACAATCTAAATTGATTGATTATTGTTTGGCATGTAATCAGTAGTAAATCAGATGTACATGTATTAATTGATCTATTACAATCTAAATTGATTGATTATTGTTTGGCATGTAATCAGTAGTAAATCAGATGTACATGTATCAATTGATCTATTACAATCTAAATTGATTGATTATTGTTTGGCATGTAATCAGTAGTAAATCAGATGTACATGTATTAATTGATCTATTACAATCTAAATTGATTCATAATTGTTTGGCATGTAATCAGTAGTAAATCAGATGTACATGTATTAATTGATCTATTACAATCTAAATTGATTCATAATTGTTTGGCATGTAATCAGTAGTAAATCAGATGTACATGTATTAATTGATCTATTACAATCTAAATTCATTGATTATTGTTTGGCATGTAATCAGTGGTAAATCAGATGTAGTGTATTAATTGATCTATTATAATCTAAATTGATTCATTATTGTTTGGCATGTAATCAGCAGTAAATCAGATGTACATGTATTAATTGATCTATTACAATCTAAATTGATTGATTATTGTTTGGCATGTAATCAGTAGTAAATCAGATGTACATGTATTAATTGATCTATTACAATCTAAATTGATTGATTATTGTTTGGCATGTAATCAGTAGTAAATCAGATGTAGTGTATTAATTGATCTATTACAATCTAAATTGATTGATTATTGTTTGGCATGTAATCAGTAGTAAATCAGATGTACATGTATCAATTGATCTATTACAATCTAAATTGATTGATTATTGTTTGGCATGTAATCAGTAGTAAATCAGATGTACATGTATTAATTGATCTATTACAATCTAAATTGATTCATAATTGTTTGGCATGTAATCAGTAGTAAATCAGATGTACATGTATTAATTGATCTATTACAATCTAAATTGATTCATAATTGTTTGGCATGTAATCAGCTGTAAATCAGATGTATGTGTATTAATTGATCTATTACAATCTAAATTGATTCATAATTGTTTGGCATGTAATCAGCTGTAAATCAGATGTATGTGTATTAATTGATCTATTACAATCTAAATTGATTCATTATTGTTTGGCATGTAATCAGTAGTAAATCAGATGTATGTGTATTAATTGATCTATTACAATCTAAATTGATTCATAATTGTTTGGCATGTAATCAGTAGTAAATCAGATGTACATGTATTAATTGATCTATTACAATCTAAATTGATTCATAATTGTTTGGCATGTAATCAGCTGTAAATCAGATGTACATGTATTAATTGATCTATTACAATCTAAATTGATTCATTATTGTTTGGCATGTAATCAGTAGTAAATCAGATGTACATGTATTAATTGATCTATTACCATCTAAATTGATTGATTATTGTTTGGCATGTAATCAGTAGTAAATCAGATGTACATGTATTAATTGATCTATTACAATCTAAATTGATTCATTATTGTTTGGCGTGTAATCAGCAGTAAATCAGATGTACGTGTATTAATTGATCTATTACAATGTAAATTGATTGATTATTGTTTGGCATGTAATCAGCTGTAAATCAGATGTACATGTATTAATTGATCTATTACAATCTAAATTGATTGATTATTGTTTGGCATGTAATCAGCAGTAAATCAGATGTACATGTATTAATTGATCTATTACAATCTAAATTGATTGATTATTGTTTGGCATGTAATCAGCTGTAAATCAGATGTACTGTATTAATTGGTCTATTACAATCTAAATTGATTGATTAGTGTTTGGCATGTAATCAGTAGTAAATCAGATGTACATGTATTAATTGATCTATTACAATCTAAATTGATTCATAATTGTTTGGCATGTAATCAGTAGTAAATCAGATGTACGTGTATTAATTGATCTATTACAATCTAAATTGATTGATTATTGTTTGGCATGTAATCAGTAGTAAATCAGATGTACATGTATTAATTGATCTATTACAATCTAAATTGGTTGATTATTGTTTGGCATGTAATCAGTAGTAAATCACATGCACATGCATTAATCGATCTATTACAATCTAAATTGATTGATTATTGTTTGGCATGTAATCAGTAGTAAATCAGATGTACGTGTATTAATTGATCTATTACAATCTAAATTGATTGATTATTGTTTGGCATGTAATCAGTAGTAAATCACATGTACATGCATTAATCGATCTATTACAATCTAAATTGTTTGATTATTGTTTGGCATGTAATCAGCTGTAAATCAGATGTACATGTATTAATGAGTTGGACAAGATTACAATCGATAAATCATAGAGGTAAATAAGGTGGCACTTGTAGAGGCCTTTTAGTGGAAGTTTAAATTGCCACAAGAATAGAGGTAAAATGAGCAGGATCCAAATATTTAAGGATTGATCGCAATTTTTGTTCGGTTCATGAAGAAATAACCTCAATCAGGTTGTACACACCGTGTAACCCGCGTAGCGTAGCGGGTTACGCAAGGGTGTGTACAACCTGATTGAGGTTATTTCAAATGGACCGAACCAAAATTGCGATCAATCCTTATAAATTGGTTCAAACTTTTTTTGCTCTGATATTGAAAGATATATTTATTTTTTCAAAATAAGGCAAATAATCGGAAATAAATTTAATTAACCACAAAGGTGCCTCAATTAAAGAAAATCGCCTGATGACAACGGCACGCGACGCCTTGGGAACGACGTCTATTTTCAGATTCAGTACATACGAAAATGTACTCAACTTTTTAAACCAATCAAAACACGTATAAAATGACATGGGACTCTAAAATTAATTTATATAAAAGTAGCCTTTAATATTTAATTGTATATTATAAGTTCAAAGAACTCTTAAATTTCTCAAAATTCTGTGCATCCTGCCACTATTGTTTGACTTAACAAAAATGATAATCACACTTGATATAACTCATACCTTGGTCAGATATAATATGAACAAGGGAATTAACTCATACCTTGGTCAGATATAATATGAACAAGGGAATTAACTCATACCTTGGTCAGATATAATATGAACAAGGGAATTAACTCATACCTTGGTCAGATATAATATGAACAAGGGAATTAACTCATACCTTGGTCAGATATAATATGAACAAGGGAATTAACTCATACCTTGGTCAGATATAATATGAACAAGGGAATTAACTCATACCTCGGTCAACTACAGTTTAACTTTGTTTACAGTACAATCCATTTTCTTAATTAACTCATACCTTGGTCAGATATAATATGAACAAGGGAATTAACTCATACCTTGGTCAGATATAATATGAACAAGGGAATTAACTCATACCTTGGTCAGATATAATATGAACAAGGGAATTAACTCATACCTTGGTCAGATATAATATGAACAGGGAAATTAACTCATACCTTGGTCAGATATAATATGAACAAGGGAATTAACTCATACCTTGGTCAGATATAATATGAACAAGGGAATTAACTCATACCTTGGTCAGATATAATATGAACAAGGGAATTAACTCATACCTTGGTCAGATATAATATGAACAAGGGAATTAACTCATACCTTGGTCAGATATAATATGAACAAGGGAATTAACTCATACCTTGGTCAGATATAATATGAACAAGGGAATTAACTCATACCTTGGTCAGATATAATATGAACAAGGGAATTAACTCATACCTTGGTCAGATATAATATGAACAAGGGAATTAACTCATACCTTGGTCAGATATAATATGAACAAGGGAATTAACTCATACCTTGGTCAGATATAATATGAACAGGGGAATTAACTCATACCTTGGTCAGATATAATATGAACAAGGGAATTAACTCATACCTTGGTCAGATATAATATGAACAAGGGAATTAACTCATACCTTGGTCAGATATAATATGAACAAGGGAATTAACTCATACCTTGGTCAGATATAATATGAACAAGGGAATTAACTCATACCTTGGTCAGATATAATATGAACAAGGGAATTAACTCATACCTTGGTCAGATATAATATGGACAAGGGAATTAACTCATACCTTGGTCAGATATAATATGAACAAGGGAATTAACTCATACCTTGGTCAGATATAATATGAACAAGGGAATTAACTCATACCTTGGTCAGATATAATATGAACAAGGGAATTAACTCATACCTTGGTCAGATATAATATGAACAAGGGAATTAACTCATACCTTGGTCAGATATAATATGAACAAGGGAATTAACTCATACCTTGGTCAGATATAATATGAACAAGGGAATTAACTCATACCTTGGTCAGATATAATATGAACAAGGGAATTAACTCATACCTTGGTCAGATATAATATGAACAAGGGAATTAACTCATACCTTGGTCAGATATAATATGAACAGGGGAATTACCTCATACCTTGGTCAGATATAATATGAACAAGGGAATTAACTCATACCTTGGTCAGATATAATATGAACAAGGGAATTAACTCATACCTTGGTCAGATATAATATGAACAAGGGAATTAACTCATACCTTGGTCAGATATAATATGAACAAGGGAATTAACTCATACCTTGGTCAGATATAATATGAACAAGGGAATTAACTCATACCTTGGTCAGATATAATATGAACAAGGGAATTAACTCATACCTTGGTCAGATATAATATGAACAAGGGAATTAACTCATACCTTGGTCAGATATAATATGAACAAGGGAATTAACTCATACCTTGGTCAGATATAATATGAACAAGGGAATTAACTCATACCTTGGTCAGATATAATATGAACAAGGGAATTAACTCATACCTTGGTCAGATATAATATGAACAAGGGAATTAACTCATACCTTGGTCAGATATAATATGAACAAGGGAATTAACTCATACCTTGGTCAGATATAATATGAACAAGGGAATTAACTCATACCTCGGTCAACTACAGTTTAACTTTGTTTACAGTACAATCCATTTTCTTAATTAACTCATACCTTGGTCAGATATAATATGAACAAGGGAATTAACTCATACCTTGGTCAGATATAATATGAACAAGGGAATTAACTCATACCTTGGTCAGATATAATATGAACAAGGGAATTAACTCATACCTCGGTCAGATATAATATGAACAAGGGAATTAACTCATACCTTGGTCAGATATAATATGAACAAGGGAATTAACTCATACCTTGGTCAGATATAATATGAACAAGGGAATTAACTCATACCTTGGTCAGATATAATATGAACAAGGGAATTAACTCATACCTTGGTCAGATATAATATGAACAAGGGAATTAACTCATACCTTGGTCAGATATAATATGAACAAAGGAATTAACTCATACCTTGGTCAGATATAATATGAACAAGGGAATTATCTCATACCTCGGTCAACTACAGTTTAACTTTGTTTACAGTACAATCCATTTTCTTAATTAACTCATACCTTGGTCAGATATAATATGAACAAGGGAATTAACTCATACAACCTCGGTCAGCTACAGTTTAACTTTGTTTACAGTACGATCCATTTTCTTAATTAACTCATACCTTGGTCAGCTACAGTTTAACTTTGTTTACAGTACGATCCATTTTCTTAATTAACTCATACCTTGGTTAGCTACAGATATAACTTTGTTTACAGTACGATCCATTTTCTTAATTAACTCATACCTCGGTCAGTTACAGTTTAACTTTGTTTACAGTACGATCCATTTTCTTAATTTACTCATACCTTGGTGAGCTACAGATATTACTTTGTTTACAGTACGATCCATTTTCTTAATTAACTCATACCTTGGTCAGCTACAGATATAACTTTGTTTACAGTACGATCCATTTTCTTAATTAACTCATACCTTGGTCAGCTACAGATATAACTTTGTTTACAGTACGATCCATTTTCTTAATTAACTCATACCTTGGTCAGCTACAGATATAACTTTGTTTACAGTACGATCCATTTTCTTAATTAACTCATACCTTGGTCAGCTACAGATATAACTTTGTTTACAGTACAATCTATTTTCTTAATTAACTCATACCTTGGTCAGCTACAGATATAACTTTGTTTACAGTACGATCCATTTTCTTAATTAACTCATACCTTGGTCAGCTACAGATATAACTTTGTTTACAGTACGATCCATTTTCTTAATTAACCCATACCTTGGTCAGCTACAGATATAACTTTGTTTACAGTACGATCCATTTTCTTAATTATCTCATACCTTGGTCAGCTACAGATATAACTTTGTTTACAGTACGATCCATTTTCTTAATTAACTCATACCTTGGTCAACTACAGATATTACTTTGTTTACAGTACGATCCATTTTCTTAATTAACTCATACCTTGGTCAGCTACAGATTTAACTTTGTTTACAGTACGATCCATTTTCTTTCCTAACATTTTCTTTAATCTTGATCTGGAAAAAAAATGAAACACTTTGTAAAAAAAGCTGTTCAGAAATCAACGATGTTAAATTAAAATAAGAAAATTAAAATCCATGTTAGACTGAAGTAGGAATTGAGTGATTGTTGTTTAAGTGAGCAATTGTTCAGCTATATCATGGAGGGAACCAGTTACTATTTTTCAGCTATATCATGGAGGGAACCAGTTACAATTTTTCAGCTATATCATGGAGGGAACCAGTTACAATTTTCTAGCTATATCATGAAGGGAACCAGTTACATTTTTCAGCTATATCATGGAGGGAACCAGTTACATTTTTCAGCTATATCATGGAGGGAACCAGTTACATATCAATATGATGCTGATCATGATGTTGTCCACTTTGCACTAGTCTAATATCCTTAGGTGGATTGTTATAGTACTAACTCCCTGAAACATTATTCTGATTCCTTAGAGATGTGACTCCACTTAGAGATGTGACTCCACTTAGAGATGTGACTCCACTTAGAGATGCGACTCAACTTAGAGATGTGACTCCACTTAGACACATTATTCTGATTCCTTAGAGATGTGACTCCACTTAGAGATGTGACTCCACTTAGAGATGTGACTCCACTTAGAGATGCGACTCAACTTAGAGATGTGACTCCACTTAGACACATTATTCTGATTCCTTAGAGATGTGACTCCACTTAGAGATGTGACTCCACTTAGAGATGTGACTCCACTTAGAGATGCGACTCCACTTAGAGATGTGACTCCACTTAGACACATTATTCTGATTCCTTAGAGATGTGACTCCACTTAGACACATTATTCTGATTCCTTAGAGATGTGACTCCACTTAGAGATGTGACTCCACTTAGAGATGCGACTCCACTTAGAGATGTGACTCCACTTAGACACATTATTCTGATTCCTTAGAGATGTGACTCCACTTAGACACATTATTCTGATTCCTTAGAGATGTGACTCCACTTAGAGATGTGACTCCACTTAGAGATGTGACTCCACTTAGAGATGCGACTCCACTTAGAGATGTGACTCCACTTAGACACATTATTCTGATTCCTTAGAGATGTGACTCCACTTAGACACATTATTCTGATTCCTTAGAGATGTGACTCCACTTAGACACATTATTCTGATTCCTTGGAGATGTGACTCCACTTAGACACATTATTCTGATTCCTTAGAAATGTGACTTCACTTAGAGATGTGACTCCACTTAGACACATTATTCTGATTCCTTAGAGATGTGACTCCACTTAGACACATTATTCTGATTCCTTAGAGATGTGACTCCACTTAGAGATGTGACTCCACTTAGAGATGCGACTCCACTTAGAGATGTGACTCCACTTAGACACATTATTCTGATTCCTTAGAGATGTGACTCCACTTAGACACATTATTCTGATTCCTTAGAGATGTGACTCCACTTAGACACATTATTCTGATTCCTTAGAGATGTGACTCCACTTAGACACATTATTCTGATTCCTTAGAGATGTGACTCCACTTAGACACATTATTCTGATTCCTTAGAGATGTGACTCCACTTAAGACACATTATTCTGATTCCTTAGAGATGTGACTCCACTTAGAGATGTGACTCCACTTAGACACATTATTCTGATTCCGAGCCATTCAGTCTTTGCTACTATTCCTGAAGAGCAGAAAAGCAGCAAATATCAAATTCATAGTCTTTGGTTTGAGCAGACCACAGCTCACACCCAAGATCTATCGCAAACGAGGCAAGCACGCTAACATTACACCAATGATGCAATTTGGGGGAATTGAAAAAACATTGAAAAGTAAGACATGGACCATGTAGAATTAAAATAATGTCTCTCTTTGTAGCTACCATCGGATAACATGCGACACAAAAAGGATACCCTTAAATATGTATATAAAGGAACTTTTACCCATAATGCCACCCAATTGTATTCTTAACACAAACTTACACTTTTTTCTTTGTTCTATGTTCTTCGTTGAGTGATCGTGTATCACACAGACTATCAGCATCCAACATGCTGTCATTGTCTGCTGTATTATGGTCCCTATATTCTTTAGTTAACCTCATTATATGTAGAGAGAGAGGATTCATCCCCCGAGGAATCTTTTCCTCCGCTACACTCAGTGGTACCTCTTCACCAGTATCTAAGTTAACCACCATTACAGAGTCTAAAATTTCCTATCAAATACAACACAATTAAAGGTTATTTTTGACAAATTATTTTATATGAAATACTAGAGGCTCAGCACTGAGCTGAGCCTGTGTCGCTCACCTTTCATTCTGCTCTGAGGAAACTTAATACAGAACCTTCCATAGCCTATAGGTGCCCCCACCAAGTTTCGGTTCGCTTTGGCAAAGCAGTTTCAGAGAAGAAGATTTTTAAAAAGCGACCAATTTAAAACAAGAATTGCCTGTGGAAGCCATGTTTGTTAATGGATCAAAAAACGAAATGAGCAATCTCTATAGAGGACCTTCCATAGATGCTTCTTACCAAGTTTCATATCATTTAGCCAAGTGGTTTCAGAGGAAAAGCTGTTTTAGAAATTGAATAATAAGAAACAAGAATTGCCTATGACGGCCATGTTTGTTAACGGAATAAAACGGAATGAGCAATTCCCATAGAGGACCTTCTATAGGTGCTTCCCACCAAGTTTCGGTCTATTTGGCCAAGCTGTGTCAGAGAAGAAGATTTTTAGAAATTGACCAATCAGAAAAAAAAATTGTCTGTGGTGGCCATGTTTGTTAACAGATTGGGACAAAATGAGCAATCTTTATAAGAGGACTTTCCATAGATGCTTCCTTAGTTCCTACCAAGCTTCGGATCATTTGGCCATGCGGTTTCAGAGGAGATTTTTAGAAATCTAGACCAATCAGAAACAAGAATCGCCTGTGGTGGCCATGTTTGTTAATGGATTGGGACAGAATGAGCAATCTTTATAGAGGATCTTCCATAGATGCTTCCTACCAAGTTTCGGTTCATTTGGCCATGTGGTTTCAGAGGAGAAGATTTTTAGAAATAGACCAATCAGAAACAAGAATCGCCTGTGGCGGCTATGTTTGTTAATGGAATTGGAATGAAATGAGTACTCTTTATAGAGGATCTTCCATAGATGCTTCCTACCAAGTTTCGGTTCATTTGGCCAAGCGTTTTCAGAGGAGAAGAATTTTAAAAATCAGCCAATCAGAAACAAGAATCACCTGTGGTGGCCATGTTTGTTAATGGATCGGGACGGAATGGGCAATCTTTATAAGAGGACCTTCTATAGGTGCTGAGTCCTACTAAGTTTCGGTTCATTTGGCTAAGCGGTTACAGAAGAGAAGAATTTTTTTAATCAACCAATAAGAAACAAGAGTCGCCTGAGGCGGCCATGTTTGTTAACGGATCGGGACGAAATGAGCAATCTTTATAGAGGGCCTTCCATAGATGCTTCCGACCAAGTTTCAGTTCATTTGGCTAAGGGGTTTTAGAGACATATTTATCTGTAATTCAATTCATAGTATCTATATTTAAATTAAGAGTTATCTCCCTTTCCACACAAATAATATTTTTTTAGAAAGCATACAATCATAAACATGAATTGCCTGTGGCAGCCATGTTTGTTAATGGATCAGGATGAAATTAGCAATCTTTATAGAGAACCTTCCATAGATGATTCGTAATAAGTTTTGGTTCATTTGGCCAAGCGGTTTCAGAGGAGAAGATTTTTAAAAATAGGCCAATGAGAAACAAGAATTGCCTGTGGTGGCCATGTTTGTTAATGGATCGGGACAAAATGAGCAATCTTTATAGAGGACCTTCCATAGATGCTTCCTACAAAGTTTCAGTTCATATGGCTGAGGGGTTTCAGAGGAGAAGATTAAAATGTGAAAAGTTAATGGACGACAGACGACGGACGAAGAGTGATGACAAAAGCTCACTTTGCCTTTGGCAAGGTGAGGTAATAAAAAAAAAGTCAAAAAGGGCTATAATCCATTAAAAAATAGTCTGCAACAATATGTAAATCCTGATACAACTGAAAGAAAACATACAAAGTTCTGAGGTTTTCCCTTAAATTTTTTTATGACAAATAGACAGGACAAAAACAATATGTATGCCCCAGAAGTGTGTGTGTGTGGGGAGGGGGAGGGGGGAGCGACATAAATAATGAGTGAGTGATTGTGATTTTTTTTTTACTGTATCGTGTTGAGAACCAGTTATTTTTATTAGTATGATGATAATAATTTTGCCTGGTTTCAACTAGAACAACATTTTGCTAGCTCAATAAAACCTTTGACATGTAGACATGTCACTCTTGTCACTCTAATCTAACACATTATTCTGACTAGATTTATGACAACCAGTGTTTCCTCTTTGTTCTTTATGACAACCAGTGTTTCCTCTTTGTTCTTCATGACAACCAGTGTTTCCTCTTTGTTCTTTATGACAACCAGTGTTTCCTCTTTGTTCTTTATGACAACCAGTGTTTCCTCTTTGTTCTTCATGACAACCAGTGTTTCCTCTTTGTTCTTTATGACAACCAGTGTTTCCTCTTTGTCCTCTTTGTCCTTCATGACAACCAGTGTTTCCTCTTTGTCCTTCATGACAACCAGTGTTTCCTCTTTGTTCTTTATGACAACCAGTGTTTCCTCTTTGTCCTTCATGACAACCAGTGTTTCCTCTTTGTCCTTCATGACAACCAGTGTTTCCTCTTTGTTCTTTATGACAACCAGTGTTTCCTCTTTGTTCTTTATGACAACCAGTGTTTCCTCTTTGTTCTTTATGACAACCAGTGTTTCCTCTTTGTTCTTTATGACAACCAGTGTTTCCTCTTTGTCCTTCATGACAACCAGTGTTTCCTCTTTGTTCTTTATGACAACCAGTGTTTCCTCTTTGTTCTTTATGACAACCAGTGTTTCCTCTTTGTCCTCTTTGTTCTTTATGACAACCAGTGTTTCCTCTTTGTTCTTTATGACAACCAGTGTTTCCTCTTTGTTCTTTATGACAACCAGTGTTTCCTCTTTGTTCTTCATGACAACCAGTGTTTCCTCTTTGTTCTTTATGACAACCAGTGTTTCCTCTTTGTCCTTCATGACAACCAGTGTTTCCTCTTTGTTCTTTATGACAACCAGTGTTTCCTCTTTGTTCTTTATGACAACCAGTGTTTCCTCTTTGTCCTCTTTGTTCTTTATGACAACCAGTGTTTCCTCTTTGTTCTTTATGACAACCAGTGTTTCCTCTTTGTCCTTCATGACAACCAGTGTTTCCTCTTTGTTCTTTATGACAACCAGTGTTTCCTCTTTGTTCTTTATGACAACCAGTGTTTCCTCTTTGTCCTCTTTGTTCTTTATGACAACCAGTGTTTCCTCTTTGTTCTTTATGACAACCAGTGTTTCCTCTTTGTTCTTTATGACAACCAGTGTTTCCTCTTTGTTCTTCATGACAACCAGTGTTTCCTCTTTGTTCTTTATGACAACCAGTGTTTCCTCTTTGTCCTCTTTGTTCTTTATGACAACCAGTGTTTCCTCTTTGTTCTTTATGACAACCAGTGTTTCCTCTTTGTTCTTTATGACAACCAGTGTTTCCTCTTTGTTCTTTATGACAACCAGTGTTTCCTCTTTGTTCTTTATGACAACCAGTGTTTCCTCTTTGTTCTTCATGACAACCAGTGTTTCCTCTTTGTTCTTTATGACAACCAGTGTTTCCTCTTTGTCCTTCATGACAACCAGTGTTTCCTCTTTGTTCTTTATGACAACCAGTGTTTCCTCTTTGTCCTTTATGACAACCAGTGTTTCCTCTTTGTTCTTCATGACAACCAGTGTTTCCTCTTTGTTCTTTATGACAACCAGTGTTTCCTCTTTGTCCTTCATGACAACCAGTGTTTCCTCTTTGTTCTTTATGACAACCAGTGTTTCCTCTTTGTTCTTTATGACAACCAGTGTTTCCTCTTTGTTCTTTATGACAACCAGTGTTTCCTCTTTGTTCTTTATGACAACCAGTGTTTCCTCTTTGTTCTTTATGACAACCAGTGTTTCCTCTTTGTTCTTTATGACAACCAGTGTTTCCTCTTTGTCCTTCATGACAACCAGTGTTTCCTCTTTGTTCTTTATGACAACCAGTGTTTCCTCTTTGTCCTCTTTGTTCTTTATGACAACCAGTGTTTCCTCTTTGTTCTTTATGACAACCAGTGTTTCCTCTTTGTTCTTTATGACAACCAGTGTTTCCTCTTTGTTCTTCATGACAACCAGTGTTTCCTCTTTGTTCTTTATGACAACCAGTGTTTCCTCTTTGTCCTTCATGACAACCAGTGTTTCCTCTTTGTTCTTTATGACAACCAGTGTTTCCTCTTTGTCCTTTATGACAACCAGTGCTTCCTCTTTGTTCTTTATGACAACCAGTGTTTCCTCTTTGTCCTCTTTGTCCTTCATGACAACCAGTGTTTCCTCTTTGTTCTTTATGACAACCAGTGTTTCCTCTTTGTTCTTTATGACAACCAGTGTTTCCTCTTTGTTCTTTATGACAACCAGTGTTTCCTCTTTGTTCTTTATGACAACCAGTGTTTCCTCTTTGTTCTTTATGACAACCAGTGTTTCCTCTTTGTTCTTTATGACAACCAGTGTTTCCTCTTTGTTCTTTATGACAACCAGTGTTTCCTCTTTGTTCTTTATGACAACCAGTGTTTCCTCTTTGTCCTTCATGACAACCAGTGTTTCCTCTTTGTTCTTTATGACAACCAGTGTTTCCTCTTTGTCCTCTTTGTTCTTTATGACAACCAGTGTTTCCTCTTTGTTCTTTATGACAACCAGTGTTTCCTCTTTGTTCTTTATGACAACCAGTGTTTCCTCTTTGTTCTTTATGACAACCAGTGTTTCCTCTTTGTTCTTTATGACAACCAGTGTTTCCTCTTTGTTCTTCATGACAACCGGTGTTTCCTCTTTGTTCTTTATGACAACCAGTGTTTCCTCTTTGTCCTCTTTGTTCTTTATGACAACCAGTGTTTCCTCTTTGTCCTTCATGACAACCAGTGTTTCCTCTTTGTTCTTTATGACAACCAGTGTTTCCTCTTTGTCCTTCATGACAACCAGTGTTTCCTCTTTGTCCTTCATGACAACCAGTGTTTCCTCTTTGTCCTTCATGACAACCAGTGTTTCCTCTTTGTTCTTTATGACAACCAGTGTTTCCTCTTTGTCCTTCATGACAACCAGTGTTTCCTCTTTGTCCTTCATGACAACCAGTGTTTCCTCTTTGTCCTTCATGACAACCAGTGTTTCCTCTTTGTCCTTCATGACAACCAGTGTTTCCTCTTTGTTCTTTATGACAACCAGTGTTTCCTCTTTGTCCTCTTTGTCCTTCATGACAACCAGTGTTTCCTCTTTGTTCTTTATGACAACCAGTGTTTCCTCTTTGTTCTTTATGACAACCAGTGTTTCCTCTTTGTTCTTTATGACAACCAGTGTTTCCTCTTTGTCCTCTTTGTTCTTTATGACAACCAGTGTTTCCTCTTTGTTCTTTATGACAACCAGTGTTTCCTCTTTGTTCTTTATGACAACCAGTGTTTCCTCTTTGTTCTTCATGACAACCAGTGTTTCCTCTTTGTTCTTTATGACAACCAGTGTTTCCTCTTTGTCCTCTTTGTTCTTTATGACAACCAGTGTTTCCTCTTTGTCCTTCATGACAACCAGTGTTTCCTCTTTGTCCTTTATGACAACCAGTGTTTCCTCTTTGTTCTTTATAACAACCAGTGTTTCCTCTTTGTTCTTTATGACAACCAGTGTTTCCTCTTTGTTCTTTATGACAACCAGTGTTTCCTCTTTGTTCTTTATGACAACCAGTGTTTCCTCTTTGTTCTTCATGACAACCAGTGTTTCCTCTTTGTTCTTTATGACAACCAGTGTTTCCTCTTTGTCCTTCATGACAACCAGTGTTTCCTCTTTGTTCTTTATGACAACCAGTGTTTCCTCTTTGTCCTTTATGACAACCAGTGTTTCCTCTTTGTTCTTTATGACAACCAGTGTTTCCTCTTTGTCCTCTTTGTCCTTCATGACAACCAGTGTTTCCTCTTTGTTCTTTATGACAACCAGTGTTTCCTCTTTGTTCTTTATGACAACCAGTGTTTCCTCTTTGTTCTTTATGACAACCAGTGTTTCCTCTTTGTCCTTTATGACAACCAGTGTTTCCTCTTTGTCCTTCATGACAACCAGTGTTTCCTCTTTGTTCTTTATGACAACCAGTGTTTCCTCTTTGTTCTTTATGACAACCAGTGTTTCCTCTTTGTTCTTTATGACAACCAGTGTTTCCTCTTTGTCCTTCATGACAACCAGTGTTTCCTCTTTGTTCTTCATGACAACCAGTGTTTCCTCTTTGTTCTTTATGACAACCAGTGTTTCCTCTTTGTTCTTTATGACAACCAGTGTTTCCTCTTTGTCCTTCATGACAATCAGTGTTTCCTCTTTGTCCTTCATGACAACCAGTGTTTCCTCTTTGTTCTTTATGACAACCAGTGTTTCCTCTTTGTCCTTCATGACAACCAGTGTTTCCTCTTTGTTCTTTATGACAACCAGTGTTTCCTCTTTGTCCTCTTTGTCCTTCATGACAACCAGTGTTTCCTCTTTGTTCTTTATGACAACCAGTGTTTCCTCTTTGTTCTTTATGACAACCAGTGTTTCCTCTTTGCTCTTTATGACAACCAGTGTTTCCTCTTTGTCCTTTATGACAACCAGTGTTTCCTCTTTGTCCTTCATGACAACCAGTGTTTCCTCTTTGTTCTTTATGACAACCAGTGTTTCCTCTTTGTCCTCTTTGTCCTTCATGACAACCAGTGTTTCCTCTTTGTTCTTCATGACAACCAGTGTTTCCTCTTTGTTCTTTATGACAACCAGTGTTTCCTCTTTGTTCTTTATGACAACCAGTGTTTCCTCTTTGTCCTCTTTGTTCTTTATGACAACCAGTGTTTCCTCTTTGTTCTTTATGACAACCAGTGTTTCCTCTTTGTCCTTCATGACAACCAGTGTTTCCTCTTTGTTCTTTATGACAACCAGTGTTTCCTCTTTGTTCTTTATGACAACCAGTGTTTCCTCTTTGTCCTTTATGACAACCAGTGTTTCCTCTTTGTCCTCTTTGTTCTTTATAACAACCAGTGTTTCCTCTTTGTCCTTCATGACAACCAGTGTTTCCTCTTTGTTCTTTATGACAACCAGTGTTTCCTCTTTGTTCTTTATGACAACCAGTGTTTCCTCTTTGTTCTTTATGACAACCAGTGTTTCCTCTTTGTCCTCTTTGTCCTTCATGACAACCAGTGTTTCCTCTTTGTCCTTCATGACAACCAGTGTTTCCTCTTTGTTCTTTATGACAACCAGTGTTTCCTCTTTGTTCTTTATGACAACCAGTGTTTCCTCTTTGTCCTCTTTGTTCTTTATAACAACCAGTGTTTCCTCTTTGTCCTTCATGACAACCAGTGTTTCCTCTTTGTTCTTTATGACAACCAGTGTTTCCTCTTTGTTCTTTATGACAACCAGTGTTTCCTCTTTGTTCTTTATGACAACCAGTGTTTCCTCTTTGTCCTCTTTGTCCTTCATGACAACCAGTGTTTCCTCTTTGTCCTTCATGACAACCAGTGTTTCCTCTTTGTCCTTTATGACAACCAGTGTTTCCTCTTTGTTCTTTATGACAACCAGTGTTTCCTCTTTGTCCTTCATGACAACCAGTGTTTCCTCTTTGTTCTTTATAACAACCAGTGTTTCCTCTTTGTCCTTCATGACAACCAGTGTTTCCTCTTTGTTCTTTTTGCTGCATGCTTAGCGAAGAAGCAGTAAACATCAAATTTATAGTCTTTAGTTTCAAGTGATCAAGGAGCCGTCAACTACAATTTAAGTTGTCCCACGGTAACCATTCTGTCTACAGATGGACGACAACAACAACAACAACAACAACGCCATATCATAATATGACAACATATTGTTTGCAGTCGTATAAAAAAAATCATGAAAGATGTAGCTTGAAGGTGAACGAAAATCAAGATTTTATTCTACATCACTGATGGTGGTTCTTCCTCTCAGTCAATTTGAGGTTTTCACAATGATATACATGAATTATAACTCATTATACCCCAAAATGAGTTTAAAATTGCTCCTTATCTGCTGAGTAAACAACTCTAACACTCTCATCATGATATAGTAATTTCACATAATAAAGTCAACTTATAAAACAGAAGTCTGATAATTTGACTCTTTATTCCAACAGTGAGACAATAATATTGAATATCTTACTAGTGATAAAATCTTTTTTGACAATTCAAGCAGCATGTTAGTGGCTATTCTTAAAGTGCTAGTGTTTAATACACACACACACACACACGACATCTACCCAGATTAATATTTAAAGTGTTAGTGTTTAATACATACACACACATGATATCTACCAAGACTAATATTTAAAGTGCTAGTGAATACTAGTGTTTAATACACACACGACATCTACCAAGATTAATATTTAAAGTGTTAGTGTTTAATACACACACACAAACGACATCTACCAAGATTAATATTTAAAGTGCTAGTGCTTAATACACACACACACACACACACGATATCTACCCAGATTAATATTTAAAGTGTTAGTGTTTAATACACACACACACACACGACATCTACCAAGATTAATATTTAAAGTGCTAGTGCTTAATACACACACACACACACGATATCTACCAAGATTAATATTTAAAGTGTTAGTGTTTAATACACACACATACAAAATCTACCAAGATTAATATTTAAAGTGCTAGTGTTTAATACACACACACACACACGATATCTACCCAGTTTAATATTTAAAGTGTTAGTGTTTAATACACACACACACACACACGACATCTACCAAGATTAATATTTAAAGTGCTAGTGCTTAATACACACACACACACACGATATCTACCCAGATTAATATTTAAAGTGTTAGTGTTTAATACACACACACACACACGACATCTACCAAGATTAATATTTAAAGTGCTAGTGCTTAATACACACACACACACACGATATCTACCAAGATTAATATTTAAAGTGCTAGTGCTTAATACACACACACACACACACGATATCTACCCAGATTAATATTTAAAGTGTTAGTGTTTAATATACACACACACACGACATCTACCAAGATTAATATTTAAAGTGTTAGTGTTTAATACACACACACACACGACATCTACCAAGATTAATATTTAAAGTGCTGGTGTTTAATACACACACACACACGACATCTACCAAGATTAATATTTAAAGTGCTGGTGTTTAATACACACACACACACACGATATCTACCAAGATTAATATTTAAAGTGCTAGTGTTTAATACACACACACACAAGATCTACCAAGATTAATACGAGTAGAAAGGGTGAGTGTACAATTAGCATTGGGAATAGGCTAGAAAAAATAATTTATTTATCGGATGCCTGTCACCGATTCAATTTTCAACTATAATGGGAATGTGTTGTTTGTTAAAGAAATTAACTGAAAATATTTTTGTTAGGTACAAATGTAGTTGATGACTTAGCTTTCAGTGTTAAATCACTCATTATTGTAGTTTATTATTATAAATCATGTTTTAGCCTCCATAACCTTGATGAGTCTATGTCAGTTTTAAGTGTTGAAAGGGATAATTTACTGTCTCTTACAAATGTTTGTAAGACATACATTCAAAATACAAAACAGATTCGGACAAACTGTATTTCTAGAAAAGTGTGAGATGATCGATTTTGAAATATTATAATTGACTGTCGTTGAAATTCAAATAATCAACCAATTTTTCGATGATAATCGATGATCGGAACACAACTATGCACAATACATCAATGCATGCTATGTACAAAGATGGTACTGGGTAAGTGAGTGAGTACTTATTGTGTAACACTTAAATAGCAGTCAGCTATTTATGGTACTGGGTAAGTGAGTGAGTACTTATTGTGTAACACTTAAATAGCAGTCAGCTATTTATGGTACTGGGTAAGTGAGTGAGTACTTATTGTGTAACATTTAAAGAGCAGTCAGTTATTTATGGTACTGGGTAAGTGAGTGAGTACTTATTGTGTAACACTTAAACAGCAGTCAGCTATTTATGGTACTGGGTAAGTGAGTGAGTACTTATTGTGTAACACTTAAAGAGCAGTCAGCTATTTATGGTACTGGGTAAGTGAGTGAGTACTTATTGTGTAACACTTAAAGAGCAGTCAGCTATTTATGGTACTGGGTAAGTGAGTGAGTACTTATTGTGTAACATTTAAAGAGCAGTCAGTTATTTATGGTACTGGGTAAGTGAGCAAGTACTTATTGTGTAACACTTAAACAGCAGTCAGCTATTTATGGTACTGGGTAAGTGAGTGAGTACTTATTGTGTAACACTTAAACAGCAATCAGTTATTTATGGTACTGGGTAAGTGAGTGAGTACTTATTATGCAACACTTAAACAGCAGTCAGCTATTTATGGTACTGGGTAAGTGAGTGAGTACTTATTGTGTAACACTTAAACAGCAGTCAGCTATTTATGGTACTGGGTAAGTGAGTGAGTACTTATTGTGTAACACTTAAACAGCAGTCAGTTATTTATGGTACTGGGTAAGTGAGTGAGTACTTATTGTGTAACACTTAAACAGCAGTCAGCTATTTATGGTACTGGGTAAGTGAGTGAGTACTTATTGTGTAACACTTAAACAGCAGTCAGCTATTTATGGTACTGGGTAAGTGAGCGAGTACTTATTGTGTAACACTTAAAGAGCAGTCAGCTATTTATGGTACTGGGTAAGTGAGTGAGTACTTATTGTGTAACACTTAAACAGCAGTCAGCTATTTATGGTACTGGGTAAGTGAGTGAGTACTTATTGTGTAACACTTAAACAGTAGTCAGCTATTTATGGTACTGGGTAAGTGAGTGAGTATTTATTGTGTAACACTTAAACAGCGGTCAGTTATTTATGGTACTGGGTAAGTGAGTGAGTACTTATTGTGTAACACTTAAACAGCAGTCAGCTATTTATGGTACTGGGTAAGTGAGTGAGTATTTATTGTGTAACACTTAAACAGCAGTCAGCTATTTATGGTACTGGGTAAGTGAGTGAGTATTTATTGTGTAACACTTAAAGAGCAGTCAGCTATTTATGGTACTGGGTAAGTGAGTGAGTACTTATTGTGTAACACTTAAACAGCAGTCAGATATTCATGGTACTGGGTAAGTGAGTGAGTACTTATTGTGTAACACTTAAACAGCAGTCAGCTATTTATGGTACTGGGTAAGTGAGTGAGTACTTATTGTGTAACACTTAAACAGCAGTCAGCTATTTATGGTACTGGGTAAGTGAGTGAGTACTTATTGTGTAACACTTAAACAGCAGTCAGCTATTTATGGTACTGGGTAAGCGAGTGAGTACTTATTGTGTAACACTTAAACAGCAGTCAGCTATGTATGGTACTGGGTAAGTGAGTGAGTACTTATTGTGTAACACTTAAACAGCAGTCAGTTATTTATGGTACTGGGTAAGTGAGTGAGTACTTATTGTGTAACACTTAAACAGCAGTCAGCTATTTATGGTACTGGGTAAGCGAGTGAGTACTTATTGTGTAACACTTAAACAGCAGTCAGCTATTTATGGTACTGGGTAAGTGAGTGAGTACTTATTGTGTAACACTTAAACAGCAGTCAGCTATTTATGGTACTGGGTAAGTGAGTGAGTACTTATTGTGTAACACTTAAACAGCAGTCAGCTATTTATGGTACTGGGTAAGTGAGTGAGTACTTATTGTGTAACACTTAAACAGCAGTCAGCTATTTATGGTACTGGGTAAGTGAGTGAGTACTTATTGTGTAACACTTAAACAGCAGTCAGCTATTTATGGTACTGGGTAAGTGAGTGAGTACTTATTGTGTAACACTTAAACAGCAGTCAGTTATTTATGGTACTGGGTAAGTGAGTTAGTACTTATTGTGTAACACTTAAACAGCAGTCAGCTATTTATGGTACTGGGTAAGTGAGTGAGTACTTATTGTGTAACACTTAAACAGCAGTCAGCTATTTATGGTACTGGGTAAGTGAGTGAGTACTTATTGTGTAACACATAAACAGCAGTCAGCTATTTATGGTACTGGGTAAGTGAGTGAGTACTTATTGTGTAACACTTAAACAGCAGTCAGCTATTTATGGTACTGGGTAAGTGAGTGAGTACTTATTGTGTAACACTTAAATAGCAGTCAGCTATTTATGGTACTGGGTAAGTGAGTGAGTACTTATTGTGTAACACTTAAACAGCAGTCAGCTATTTATGGTACTGGGTAAGTGAGTGAGTACTTATTGTGTAACATTTAAAGAGCAGTCAGCTATTTATGGTACTGGGTAAGTGAGTGAGTACTTATTGTGTAACATTTAAAGAGCAGTCAGTTATTTATGGTACTGGGTAAGTGAGCGAGTACTTATTGTGTAACACTTAAACAGCAGTCAGCTATTTATGGTACTGGGTAAGTGAGTGAGTACTTATTGTGTAACACTTAAACAGCAATCAGTTATTTATGGTACTGGGTAAGTGAGTGAGTACTTATTATGCAACACTTAAACAGCAGTCAGCTATTTATGGTACTGGGTAAGTGAGTGAGTACTTATTGTGTAACACTTAAACAGCAGTCAGCTATTTATGGTACTGGGTAAGTGAGTGAGTACTTATTGTGTAACACTTAAACAGCAGTCAGCTATTTATGGTACTGGGTAAGTGAGCAAGTACTTATTGTGTAACACTTAAAGAGCAGTCAGCTATTTATGGTACTGGGTAAGTGAGTGAGTACTTATTGTGTAACACTTAAACAGCAGTCAGCTATTTATGGTACTGGGTAAGTGAGTGAGTACTTATTGTGTAACACTTAAACAGCAGTCAGCTATTTATGGTACTGGGTAAGTGAGTGAGTATTTATTGTGTAACACTTAAAGAGCAGTCAGCTATTTATGGTACTGGGTAAGTGAGTGAGTACTTATTGTGTAACACTTAAACAGCAGTCAGATATTCATGGTACTGGGTAAGTGAGTGAGTACTTATTGTGTAACACTTAAACAGCAGTCAGCTATTTATGGTACTGGGTAAGTGAGTGAGTACTTATTGTGTAACACTTAAACAGCAGTCAGCTATTTATGGTACTGGGTAAGTGAGCAAGTACTTATTGTGTAACACTTAAAGAGCAGTCAGCTATTTATGGTACTGGGTAAGTGAGTGAGTACTTATTGTGTAACACTTAAACAGCAGTCAGCTATTTATGGTACTGGGTAAGTGAGTGAGTACTTATTGTGTAACACTTAAACAGCAGTCAGCTATTTATGGTACTGGGTAAGTGAGTGAGTACTTATTGTGTAACACTTAAACAGCAGTCAGCTATTTATGGTACTGGGTAAGTGAGTGAGTATTTATTGTGTAACACTTAAAGAGCAGTCAGCTATTTATGGTACTGGGTAAGTGAGTGAGTACTTATTGTGTAACACTTAAACAGCAGTCAGATATTCATGGTACTGGGTAAGTGAGTGAGTACTTATTGTGTAACACTTAAACAGCAGTCAGCTATTTATGGTACTGGGTAAGTGAGTGAGTACTTATTGTGTAACACTTAAACAGCAGTCAGCTATTTATGGTACTGGGTAAGTGAGTGAGTACTTATTGTGTAACACTTAAACAGCAGTCAGCTATTTATGGTACTGGGTAAGTGAGTGAGTACTTATTGTGTAACACATAAACAGCAGTCAGCTATGTATGGTACTGGGTAAGTGAGTGAGTACTTATTGTGTAACACTTAAACAGCAGTCAGCTATTTATGGTACTGGGTAAGCGAGTGAGTACTTATTGTGTAACACATAAACAGCAGTCAGCTATGTATGGTACTGGGTAAGTGAGTGAGTACTTATTGTGTAACACTTAAACAGCAGTCAGTTATTTATGGTACTGGGTAAGTGAGTGAGTACTTATTGGGTAACACTTAAACAGCAGTCAGCTATTTATGGTACTGGGTAAGCGAGTGAGTACTTATTGTGTAACACTTAAACAGCAGTCAGCTATTTATGGTACTGGGTAAGTGAGTGAGTACTTATTGTGTAACACTTAAACAGCAGTCAGCTATTTATGGTACTGGGTAAGTGAGTGAGTACTTATTGTGTAACACTTAAACAGCAGTCAGCTATTTATGGTACTGGGTAAGTGAGTGAGTACTTATTGTGTAACACTTAAACAGCAGTCAGCTATTTATGGTACTGGGTAAGTGAGTGAGTACTTATTGTGTAACACTTAAACAGCAGTCAGCTATTTATGGTACTGGGTAAGTGAGTGAGTACTTATTGTGTAACACTTAAACAGCAGTCAGTTATTTATGGTACTGGGTAAGTGAGTTAGTACTTATTGTGTAACACTTAAACAGCAGTCAGCTATTTATGGTACTGGGTAAGTGAGTGAGTACTTATTGTGTAACACGTAAACAGCAGTCAGCTATTTATGGTACTGGGTAAGTGAGTGAGTACTTATTGTGTAACACATAAACAGCAGTCAGCTATTTATGGTACTGGGTAAGTGAGTGAGTACTTATTGTGTAACACTTAAAGAGCAGTCAGCTATTTATGGTACTGGGTAAGTGAGTGAGTACTTATTGTGTAACACTTAAATAGCAGTCAGCTATTTCATGGTGAGTACTTATTGTGTAACACTTAAACAGCAGTCAGCTATTTCATGGTGAGTACTTATTGTGTAACACTTAAACAGCAGTCAGCTATTTCATGATGAGTACTTATTGTGTAACACTTAAACAGCAGTCAGCTATTTCATGGTGAGTACTTATTGTGTAACACTTTAAACAGCAGTCAGCTATTTATGGTACTGGGTAAGTGAGTGAGTACTTATTGTGTAACACTTAAACAGCAGTCAGCTATTTCATGGTGAGTACTTATTGTGTAACGCTTAAACAGCAGTCAGCTATTTCATGGTGAGTAATTATTGTGTAACACTTTAACAGCAGTCAGCTATTTCATGGTGAGAACAAGTAATATTTTCATGAGATGATGATGTCCGCTTTGTGCTAGACCAACATGCTGAGTTGAATTTTTATAGTGCTAGTTCACTGAAACAACAGTTCATGGGCAGACATGTCGCTAACTAAGACACATTATTCTGAGCCAACCAGTCTCTTACTTCTTACTTCTGAAGCCTACCAAACGAGACAAGAACAGTAACCATGACACCACCGATACTGGAACTGGTATTTACCTGATCAGTAAGGAGTCGACCAGAGTTTGAGCGAGGTCTCACCATCGGTATACTGGTACTAGGAGATGATTCAGAATCTGACGATGCCTTTAACCTCTCTTCAGATTTGTTTATTTTCATCTTGTTGTCTGGTTTGTCAGAATTTACAGCATTCTTATCTACATCCTGAAATGTTAAATTATTTTTATTAACACATAGATACCCCTAGTTACATCATTCATTGTCTTTTGATACAATATAAGCTTTCTGCCAATCATATATATTTCAAAACTATTTACCACACAAGCAAATTTAACAAAACTATCATATATCACAAAGCTTTAACACTGGATGCTCCCTCGTTGTATAGCTTCATCTCTACCCCTTTCGTTAATATCACCAGAATTAAGTAGATCAAATTCAAATTTCTTTCATTCAAATGGATCAACAATGAGAGTACCATTATTATTCCATATGTTATTTTCCCTGTAATAGTTAGGGTTGATCTATTATTAATGTGACATCATGATCATATGATTAAGGTTGATCTATTATTTACGGGTCATCATGATCATATAATTACGGTTGATCTATTATTAACAGGTCATCATGATCATATGATTAGGGTTGATCTATTATCAACGGGTCATCATGATCATATGATTAGGGTTGATCTATTATCAACGGGTCATCATGATCATATGATTAGGGTTGATCTATTATTAACGTGTCATCATGATCATATGATTAGGGTTGATCTATTATTTACGGGTCATCATGATCATATAATTACGGTTGATCTATTATTAACAGGTCATCATGATCATATGATTAGGGTTGATCTATTATTAACAGGTCATCATGATCATATGATTAGGGTTGATCTATTATTAACAGGTCATCATGATCATATGATTAGGGTTGATCTATTATTAACAGGTTATCATGATCATATGATTAGGGTTGATCTATTATTAACAGGTCATCATGATCATATGATTACGTTGATCTATTATTAACAGGTCATCATGATCATATGATTAGGGTTGATCTATTATTAACAGGTCATCATGATCATATGATTAGGGTTGATCTATTATTAACAGGTCATCATGATCATATGCTTACGGTTGATCTATTATTAACAGGTCATCATGATCATATGATTAGGGTTGATCTATTATTAACAGGTCATCATGATCATATGATTAGGGTTGATCTATTATTAACAGGTCATCATGATCATATGATTAGGTTTGATCTATTATTAACAGGTCATCATGATCATATGATTACGGTTGATCTATTATTAACGGGTCATCATGATCATATGATTAGGGTTGATCTATTATTAACAGGTCATCATGATCATATAATTACGGTTGATCTATTATTAACAGGTCATCATGATCATATGATTAGGGTTGATCTATTATTAACAGGTCATCATGATCATATGATTAGGGTTGATCTATTATTAACAGGTCATCATGATCATATGATTAGGGTTGATCTATTATTAACAGGTCATCATGATCATATGCTTACGGTTGATCTATTATTAACAGGTCATCATGATCATATGATTAGGGTTGATCTATTATTAACAGGTCATCATGATCATATGATTAGGGTTGATCTATTATTAACAGGTCATCATGATCATATGATTAGGTTTGATCTATTATTAACAGGTCATCATGATCATATGATTACGGTTGATCTATTATTAACGGGTCATCATGATCATATGATTAGGGTTGATCTATTATTAACAGGTCATCATGATCATATGATTAGGGTTGATCTATTATTAACAGGTCATCATGATCATATGATTAGGGTTGATCTATTATTAACAGGTCATCATGATCCTATGATTAGGGTTGATCTATCATTAACAGGTCATCATGATCATATGATAGTTAGATCTATTATTAACGGGTCATCATGATCATATGATAGTTAGATCTATTATTAACAGGTCATCATGATCATATGATTAGGGTTGATCTATTATTAACGGGTCATCATGATCACATAATAGTTAGATCTATTATTAACAGGTCATCATGATCATATGATTAGGGTTGATCTATTATTAACGGGTCATCATGATCATATGATTAGGGTTGATCTATTATTAACAGGTCATCATGATCATATGATTAGGGTTGATCTATTATTAATGGGTCATCACGATCATATGATTAGGGTTGATCTATTATTAACGTGTCACCATGATCATATGATTAGGGTTGATCTATTATTAACGGGTCATCATGATCATATGATAGTTAGATCTATTTTTAATGGGTCATCATGATCATATGATAGTTAGATCTATTATTAACGGGTCATCATGATCATATGATTAGGGTTGATCTATTATTAACAGGTCATCATGATCATATGATTACGGTTGATCTATTATTAACAGGTCATCATGATCATATGATTAGGGTTGATCTATTATTAATGGGTCATCATGATCATATGATTACGGTTGATCTATTATTTACGGGTCATCATGATCATATGATTAGGGTTGATCTATTATTAACAGGCATCATGATCATATGATTAGGTTTGATCTATTATTAACAGGTCATCATGATCATATGATTAGGGTTGATCTATTATTAACGGGTCATCATGATCATATGATTAGGGTTGATCTATTATTAACAGGTCATCATGATCATATGATAGTTAGATCTATTATTAACGGGTCATCATGATCATATGATAGTTAGATCTATTATTAACAGGTCATCATGATCATATGATTAGGGTTGATTTATTATTAACAGGTCATCATGATCATATGATTAGGAATGATCTATTATTAACGGGTCGTCATGATCATATATTAGGGTTGATCTATTATTAACAGGTCATCATGATCATATGATTAGGGTTGATCTATTATTAACAGGTCATCATGATCATATGATTAGGGTTGATCTATTATTAACAGGTCATCATGATCATATGATTAGGGTTGATCTATTATTAACAGGTTATCATGATCATATGATTAGGGTTGATCTATTATTAACAGGTCATCATGATCATATGATTACGTTGATCTATTATTAACAGGTCATCATGATCATATGATTAGGGTTGATCTATTATTAACAGGTCATCATGATCATATGATTAGGGTTGATCTATTATTAACAGGTCATCATGATCATATGCTTACGGTTGATCTATTATTAACAGGTCATCATGATCATATGATTAGGGTTGATCTATTATTAACAGGTCATCATGATCATATGATTAGGGTTGATCTATTATTAACAGGTCATCATGATCATATGATTAGGTTTGATCTATTATTAACAGGTCATCATGATCATATGATTACGGTTGATCTATTATTAACGGGTCATCATGATCATATGATTAGGGTTGATCTATTATTAACGGGTCATCATGATCATATGATTAGGGTTGATCTATTATTAACAGGTCATCATGATCATATGATAGTTAGATCTATTATTAACGGGTCATCATGATCATATGATAGTTAGATCTATTATTAACAGGTCATCATGATCATATGATTAGGGTTGATTTATTATTAACAGGTCATCATGATCATATGATTAGGAATGATCTATTATTAACGGGTCGTCATGATCATATATTAGGGTTGATCTATTATTAACAGGTCATCATGATCATATGATTAAGATTGATCTATTATTAACGGGTCATCATGATCATATAATTAGGGTTGATCTATTATTAACGGGTCATCATGATCATATGATTAGGGTTGATCTATCAATAACAGGTCATCATGATCATATGATTAGGGTTGATCTATTATTAACGGGTCATCATGATCATATGATTAGGGTTGATCTATTATTAACGGGTCATCACGATCATATGATTAGGGTTGATCTATTATTAACAGGTCACCATGATCATATGATTAGGGTTGATCTATTATTAACAGGTCATCATGATCATATGATTAGGGTTGATCTATTATTAACAGGTCATCATGATCATATGATTAGGGTTGATCTATTATTAACGTGTCACCATGATCATATGATTAGGGTTGATCTATTATTAACAGGTCATCATGATCATATGATTAGGGTTGATCTATTATTAACAGGTCATCATGATCATATGATTAGGGTTGATCTATTATTAACAGGTCATCATGATCATATGATTAAGGTTGATCTATTATTAACAGGTCATCATGATCATATGATTAGGGTTGATCTATTATTAAAGGGTCATCATGATCATATGATTAGGGTTGATCTATTATTAACGGGTCATCATGATCATATGATTAGGGTTGATTTATTATTAACAGGTCATCATGATCATATAATTAGGGTTGATCTATTATTAACAGGTCATCATGATCATATGATTAGGGTTGATCTATTATTAACGTGTCACCATGATCATATGATTAGGGTTGATCTATTATTAACAGGTCATCATGATCATATGATTAGGGTTGATCTATTATTAACAGGTCATCATGATCATATGATTAAGGTTGATCTATTATTAACAGGTCATCATGATCATATGATTAGGGTTGATCTATTATTAAAGGGTCATCATGATCATATGATTAGGGTTGATCTATTATTAACGGGTCATCATGATCATATGATTAGGGTTGATCTATTATTAAAGGGTCATCATGATCATATGATTAGGGTTGATCTATTATTAACAGGTCATCATGATCATATGATTAGGGTTGATCTATTATTAACAGGTTATCATGATCATATGATTAAGGTTGATCTATTATTAACAGGTCATCATGATCATATGATTAGGGTTGATCTATTATTAAAGGGTCATCATGATCATATGATTAGGGTTGATCTATTATTAACAGGTCATCATGATCATATGATTAGGGTTGATCTATTATTAACAGGTCATCATGATCATATGATTAAGGTTGATCTATTATTAACAGGTCATCATGATCATATGATTAGGGTTGATCTATTATTAAAGGGTCATCATGATCATATGATTAGGGTTGATCTATTATTAACGGGTCATCATGATCATATGATTAGGGTTGATCTATTATTAAAGGGTCATCATGATCATATGATTAGGGTTGATCTATTATTAACAGGTCATCATGATCATATGATTAGGGTTGATCTATTATTAACAGGTTATCATGATCATATGATTAAGGTTGATCTATTATTAACAGGTCATCATGATCATATGATTAGGGTTGATCTATTATTAAAGGGTCATCATGATCATATGATTAGGGTTGATCTATTATTAACGGGTCATCATGATCATATGATTAGGGTTGATCTATTATTAACAGGTCATCATGATCATATGATTAGGGTTGATCTATTATTAACGTGTCACCATGATCATATGATTAGGGTTGATCTATTATTAACAGGTCATCATGATCATATGATTAGGGTTGATCTAATATTAACAGGTCATCATGATCATATGATTAGGGTTGATCTATTATTAACAGGTCATCATGATCATATGATTAAGGTTGATCTATTATTAACAGGTCATCATAATCATATGATTAGGGTTGATCTATTATTAAAGGGTCATCATGATCATATGATTAGGGTTGATCTATTATTAACAGGTCATCATGATCATATGATTAGGGTTGATCTATCATTAACAGGTCATCATTATCATATGATTAGGGTTGATCTATTATTAACAGGTCATCATGATCATATGATTAGGGTTGATCTATTATTAACAGGTCATCATGATCATATGATTAGGGTTGATCTATTATTAACAGGTCATCATGATCATATGATTAGGGTTGATCTATTATTAACAGGTCATCATGATCATATGATTACGGTTGATCTATTATTAACAGGTCATCATGATCATATGATTAAGGTTGATCTATTATTAACAGGTCATCATGATCATATGATTAGGGTTGATCTATTATTAACAGGTCATCATGATCATATGCTTACGGTTGATCTATTATTAACAGGTCATCATGATCATATGATTAGGGTTGATCTATTATTAACAGGTCATCATGATCATATGATTAGGGTTGATCTATTATTAACAGGTCATCATGATCATATGATTAGGTTTGATCTATTATTAACAGGTCATCATGATCATATGATTACGGTTGATCTATTATTAACGGGTCATCATGATCATATGATTAGGGTTGATCTATTATTAACAGGTCATCATGATCATATGATTAGGGTTGATCTATTATTAACAGGTCATCATGATCATATGATTAGGGTTGATCTATTATTAACAGGTCATCATGATCATATGATTAGGGTTGATCTATTATTAACAGGTCTTCATGATCATATAATTACGTTTGATCTATTATTAACAGGTCATCATGATCATATGATTACGGTTGATCTATTATTAATGGGTCATCATGATCATATGATTAGGGTTGATCTATTATTAACAGGTCATCATGATCATATGATTAGGGTTGATCTATTATTAACAGGCATCATGATCATATGATTAGGGTTGATCTATTATTAACAGGTCATCATGATCATATGATTAGGGTTGATCTATTATTAACGGGTCATCATGATCATATGATTAGGGTTGATCTATTATTAACAGGTCATCATGATCCTATGATTAGGGTTGATCTATTATTAACGTGTCACCATGATCATATGATTAGGGTTGATCTATTGTTAACAGGTCATCATGATCATATGATTAGGGTTGATCTATTATTAACGGGTCATCATGATCATATGATAGTTATGTTATTTTCCCTGTAATAGTTAGGATCTATTATTAACGTGTCATCATGATCATATGATAGTTATGTTATTTTCCCTGTAATAGTTAAGATCTATTATTAACGTGTCACCATGATCATATGATAGTTATGTTATTTTCCCTGTAATAGTTAGGATCTATTATTAACGTGTCACCATGATCATATGATAGTTAGATCTATTATTAAAGGGTCATCATGATCATATGATTAGGGTTGATCTATTATTAACGGGTCATCATGATCATATGATAGTTAGATTTACATTATCATCACTAATGTCATCAGTTTATAATAATGGTGAGGTATACTCAATACATTTTGTAAAGCTCATGGTGAGGTGTACTCAATACATTTTGTAAAGCTCATGGTGAGGTGTACTCAATACATTTTGTAAAGCTCATGGTGAGGTGTACTCAATACATTTTGTAAAGCTCATGGTGAGGTGTACTCAATACATTTTGTAAAGCTCATGGTGAGGTGTACTCAATACATTTTGTAACGCTCATGGTGAGGTGTACTCAATACATTTTGTAAAGCTCATGGTGAGGTGTACTCAATACATTTTGTAAAGCTCATGGTGAGGTGTACTCAATACATTTTGCAAAGCTCATGGTGAGGTGTACTCAATACATTTTGTAAAGCTCATGGTGAGGTGTACTCAATACATTTTGTAAAGCTCATGGTGAGGTGTACTCAATACATTTTGTAAAGCTCATGGTGAGGTGTACTCAATACATTTTGTAAAAATTTGTCAGTGAATTGCGGCAGGTCAGTTGTTTTCACCAGGTACTCTGGTTTCCTCACCAATAAAACTGACAGCCACGATATAACTGAAATATTGTTACCCTAAAAGTGGAATTAACATCCTAACCCTACACCTCCAATTTATTATTAATTTAGAGGCTGAGTGGGCTGAACCTATGTCGCTCACCAATCATTTTGTTTTGAGGAAACTTTAAACAGAATCTTCCATAGGTGTTTCCTACCAAATTTCAATTAATTTGGCCAAATGGTTTTAGAGAAGATTTTTTTTTAATTGGCCAATAACAAACAAGAACTGCCTATGGAGGCATATTAGTTGTTACAACTTGTATGATTGGCAGGAAAGTTTGTACGTGATCTCCCAAAACATCATTCCTACAAAGAAACAATTCATTGTGCCTCCTAGTTTCAGAGGAGATTTTTTTTAATTTCAGCAAATAAGAAACAAGAGTTGCTCGTGGAGACCATGTTTTTTTGTCCAATCGGGATGAAATAAGGAAATCTAGCTTATAGAGGGCCTTCCATAAATTTTCCTGTATTTGGCCAAGTGGTTTCGGAGAAGATGATTTTTAGAATTGCCTGTGGAGGCAATTTTTGTTAACGTATCTGGACGAAATTACCAACCTTCCATAGATGCTTCCTACCAAGTTCAGGCCTCTACATTAACATATTTTGTAACTTGTCCCTTCGGACAACTAACTAAAAAAAGTACTCGTCCGACTCAATCTTTTAGTTGTCCGAAAAAATTAATAAAAATTACAAAAACTAGAGAATAATTATCCAGAGCTCCCACTACTTTTAAATTAGAGGGATAAGTGACTTCTCTTTCAGAGAGCTCACAGGGAGAAGTGGGGAGACTTCTGGGAGAAGTCAATTGCGATTAATCAAAACATTGTTTCACGACTCCTCTGACGTTACCCTGCCCAAATTTAGTAAATAGTTAAAGCTGCCTGAACTGATTTGTTCTGGATTTTTTTTTATTCATAACTACCTTAAGGACATATATTCAATGTCACATTTTTATTTCTGTCTACCTTGATTGGAGTCTTGCATACCAGTGATTTTTATATGTACCCTCCCCCTTTTTTCCTTTTGAAATATTACTGTGTTGTGATCCAATACCACACAAATTGTAATAACTCATATTTGTGTTATATAAATCCTTGTTTCTGGTAAAAAAAAATATACCTAGATACTGTATATACCAGTATCTAGGTATATTTTTTTTTACCAGAAACAAGTGCCTGTGATATAAATAAAGCAAAGTATTTCATTTAAATTCACATAGAAATAACAATTTTAGTGTATCTTTTCAACCAGATCAGGAAAAAGTTTGTAATATTTGTCCATTTCAAAGGTTTCAATATTTCCCAAAAGCCTAAATCAAGTCTGCTATCGTATTTTGCACAAAAGACAAGTTTAAATTTGGTGCCAAATTGATATCCTATAATTTTTACGTGTTCGTTCCGGATTGATTCTTGTTCTTATATTTCAAATATTGATATTTCCGTTCATTAAAGCGTTTCTGAGATTGCGACTTTAAGTTTGTCAATGTCCTTGAACTTCATCAAAGCATGATAAATGATATCAATAAAAGAGTTTTGAACTGGCGTTTCACTTTAGTTTTAATCAAAATAAATTATGGACAAATTGGAAATCAAACAGAACTCTTTTATACAACAAACCCAGTATTTTATACCAGTAGAAATACATTTGTCCGTTGTACCGGCACGTTTGGGAATCTGATTTTTTCACTTGTCCCGTCGGACAACCGTAATACAAGATCTACTTGTCCGACGTCAGTTTTCACTGGTACCGGACAATCGAACAAACGTTAATGTCGAGGCCTGAAGTTTCAGTTCATTTGGCCAATCAGTTTCAGAGAAGATATTTAGAAAACCAGAAACAAGATTTGGCAATGGTGGCCATGTTTGTTAACTGATCAGCATGAAATTATCAATCTTTATAGAGGACCTTCCATAGAAGCTTCATACCAAGTTTAGGTTCATTTGGCTAGACAGTTGTAGAGGAGATTTTGTTTTAGAAATTGATCAACCAGAAACTAGATTTACCTATGGCAGCCATGTTTGTAAACGGATCGGGAGGAAATTATCAATCTTTATAGAGGATCTTCCATAGATGTTTCATTCTAAGTTTCGGTTCATTTGGCTAGCAAGAATATTTAAGAAATTGACCAATCAGAAACAATAATTGCCTATGGCGGCCATGTTATTTAAATAATACAAACCTCAGTTCTAATGTGACGACCTCCACCTAAGGCACTTTGAAGATCTAAAGAGACGATTAAATCTCTAGTTAATTTATCAACAGTTGAGGTAGGAGTTGGTAGAGTAAGAGAGGTTTGATTGCTCCATTCTGATGGACTATCTGAAGACAGCTGTAAAAGGCAGATCATTCATGTAATAGTCATTATACATATATATAATCTAGATGCTCAATATCATACCAATAGTTCATGGCACTCAGGGCCATATAGCAGTTTATGGACGGATCAGTCACCCCCAAAAATATTATATGGATCTCAGCTCTGCTTTGGTACATATAATACTTTGGGGTGACAGACCGGTCCATAAACTGTGATTTGGCCCAAAGTACCATGAACTATTTGTTATATTATACACAACCGACCACAACTACTTCAATCAGAACACAATTGGATGCATTATATGGACATTCTTAAATCATATACTAAAAACAATCCTTAAAATCATAGAACAACTGGAAATCTAAGTATCACCATTGAAGTTTTTAATTTCAAGCAGACACATCCTTTAAGGACTAAGCAAAGAACCAACATACACCATACATGGAGATGAACTCAGAAATAACAAGCTTAAGAGCACATTTAATGGTTTCATTCTTTGTTCAATGTAATATCTGTCAATATGCTATATTGAACCGGGCCCAGACAAATATACTATATATTGGACCAGCTTGCTTACAAAGACAAATAGTGTAAATAAAAACATAAAGTATAATAATTTGACTTAATGTTTAACTTTTTTAATTAAACAATACTAAACAATACCACATTATTATCAGTTAATGGTAGTGGCAAAAATATTCTTTAAATATTTGTTATTTATGCAAATGACATTATTGTAAAAATCAGTTTCAACTGAGAAATCAAAAACTGAATACTATAAAAACCTTTGTGATTGTTAAAATCTTAAATATTATTTTATAAATCAGCTTCAACTGAGAAATCAAAAGCTGAATAATAAAAAAAAATGCCTTTGCCCTTTGTCATGTCGCATATATTTTAAATATTAACTGCATTCGTGGATTTTTCGAGCATGGTTTTATCTATTCTAAATCATAAGAGTATAGTATATATATATATACAGGCTGTACAAACAAACTTTATATGTATGGTATAATATCATTAATTTGTTGTATGGTATAATATCATTAATTTGTTGTATGATATAATATCATTAATTTGTTGTATGGTATAATATCATTAATTTGTTGTATGGTATAATATCATTATTCTGTTGTATGGTATAATATCATTAATTTGTTGTATGGTATAATATCATTAATTTGTTGTATGGTATAATATCATTAATTTGTTGTATGGTATAATATAATTAATTTGTTGTATGGTATAATATCATTAATTTGTTGTATGGTATAATATCATTAATTTGTTGTATGGTAATATCATTAATTTGTTGTATGGTATAATATCATTAATTTGTTGTATGGTATAAAATCATTAATTTGTTGTATGGTATAATATCATTAATTTGTTGTATGGTATAATATCATTAATTTGTTGTATGGTATAATATCATTAATTTGTTGTATGGTATAATATCATTAATTTGTTGTATGGTATAATATCATTAATTTGTTGTATGGTATTTTATCACTGGTTTGAAAATTATAACAACTTTTGATTGGTTAAAACCCCAGGTATAAAAAACCCATATTCCCGGGTGTTGCTAGGCCATATTACCGGGTGTAACTAGCCACTTAACCAATAAAATGTTGCTATAATTTTCAAAACGGGGATAATATGACATTAATGCTCGCGACGTTGCGCTCCAAAATCAAATTTAGTTAATTTTGGCAATATATTGAATATAAAGCTGTTACTTTGATCAACTGTAGGGTACCTACACCGGGTAAAAAACACTCGAAACTTTCATATTTTTTACTTATTCTTTCCAAAAACAAAGAAAATGTCACTTTTACGTGGACCGTCGGGGTCCAAAATGTCTTATTTTTTACTATAACCGGGGATAAATTCGTTATCTACATTCATATCCATAGATATGGATATTTTAGCACCCTTTAGTAGCCTGTACACCCTTCGGCTGTGCTTCAGGATGTACTTGGCTACTTCAGGGTGTTAAAATCTCCATATCTATGGATAGGAACGTAAATAACTTATAATATCATTAATTTGCTGTATGGTTTAATATCATTAATTTGTTGTATGGTATAATATCATTAATTTGTTGTATGGTATAATATCATTAATTTGTTGTATGGTATAATATCATTAATTTGTTGTATGGTATAATATCATTAATCTGTTGTATGGTATATTATTATATGACTTCAGATAATGTCTTTTCTGATTGGCTGACGTCCTTAGTAACGTTCTTTGACAAAACGTTATAATCACCTCACGCGACGTAACGCGCAGTGAATATAACATTCCAACGTCTTGCACCATACGAAACCAAAGAAAACATCGTGATAAAAGCTTATTTTATGGGTAAAAGCAACATATAAAATGTGTCATATAATAAAACAATTAATGACTTTCAATTCGATGGATACCAGGATTTATTAACCCAAGAATAATATATTTACCTCGGCCATCTGGCCTCGGTAAATATAATGTTCCTGGGTTAATAAATCCTTTTATCTAACATTATATACGTTTTCCTTTGAAATTAACGAAAGTTGCCTGTCTGATACAAGATGTATCACCCCACTGTGGTGATAAAAGAATGGCGCGACGTTGCACGAGACGTTCTCTGTCGAATTACTTTGACATGACATCATACCATTGGAATGTGAGACAAAACACAGTAACCTGACGTTGGTGAATGAATGGAAAAAATAACGTGACGTCATACACAAAATGTAGTCTCCCTCAGAGTATTGTACACATTTTAATTCAACTCTTGCTATTTGTTTAAAATTCGTTTTTATTGAAATATTAGATAAATTTATTACATACATAGTGTGGTGGTACAAGACTGTGTATCAGGTCTTGTCTGTTGCGTGAACTAACCGTATCACAGCTCGTCGCTATCGCATCACAACTCGTAGTGATACTGGTTCACACAACAGACTCGACCTGATACAAAGTCTTGTACCACCACACTATGTATGTAATGGGTATGTATCCACCTCATTAAAAGTCATTAATTGTATAATATCATTAATCTGTTGCATTGTATAATATTATTAATTTGTTGTATGGTATAATATTATCAATCTGATATCATTCTTAAAATTTGATTGGTAGATACCAAATCACATGATATACATGTACTATATAAACAAAGGTTGTACTGTCAACGATTTTTGTAATATAGAAAATAGCAGATTACATGGTGTTACTAAAAATAAACATAAATTTTCCCAAATCATGACCACGTTGTTAAATCAGACCAATGAGATCCGACATATAGTAATACGCATGCAATATACCAAAAAAAGTCAAAATTTTCAAATTTGTTTTCCAAAATTTCAAAAATTATACCGTATTTAGGGTTGCATAATGCGCACCCCCTCTTGGCCTTGAAAATCTCCAGAAAAAAACTAGTTCGTGTCTATAATGCGCATGGACTTTTGAAAAAAATTGTCGTCGGAAATGTAAGAATTAAATATCAATCGTATATATTTTTCAGTCCTTTAAGCATGTTTCATTTGCTGGGAGAATTTAAGAACCATTTATCTCTTTTCATCTTCAATAAAGTTGCAAAATATTAAATGTGTTGGGTTTTATTGGCGTTTTCATATGATGTTTTTATTATCCGGATGTTGTGTAATGGATTCGAAATCTAGTACAGCATCGGTAAATACAAGTTTAAATTCCGGATCTGAACGTAAATTAACGCAGTTGATAGTTGAAGATGACAGAAAATAATGATATAGAATAAAGAAAGGCAAACAATTGTCACTTATTATGACATTGTTGAACATTGCTAAGCTTGTGAGGAGTTGTTGAAAATACGGTTGTTACATACATCAAAGAGTGCGGACAATCCGTTATTTTTTTGTATTTTTAAAGTTGACCAAATAATTAATGATCATGAATGAACTACAAACAATGCCTTATTATTTAGTGATGAAATAGCATCCAAACCATGCAATCATAACAGATTGTTATATGTTGTAATTTTGTGTTAATCAGATTTAACTTCACCTGGGAGCAATCAAGCTATTAGACTTGACATAAAAATTGACAAATACATTTTATTGTTTCTTTTCTTTTTATTTCAATCACTATCAGTCTTGTGTAAACACAGTCTGACAGTCTAATAATACACTAAGTAATTATGACACATTTACACTTGCAAACATTGACTTATCGGCAAGATTATTGATTATTTTACACATGGCTAGATATAGTCAGACGTTTATATTTAGTTTATTTTCGTATCTATCAAAGGTAAATATTTACAAGTACAAAACAAAACTGCACTAGACAGTTTTAATTCTTCAATAATTAAAACATAGTAGATGCAATTAATTATTTTGTGGAATAGTGTCCAAACAATTTAAGAAATATTTAACTTTGCATGTTGACAATAGTTAACAAAAAAACATGGCGGACATGTGATTTCCCGGTCTGGGAAAGAGTGAAACACATTGTTCCTGTTTATAATGCGCACCCCTCCTACAAAATAAAGAATCTGGGCAAAATCCTGTGCATTATGCAACCCTAAATACGGTAAAAAAAAAAAAAAATTTTAAAGTTCAAAATTTTTATTTTTTTCTTCAAAATTTCAAAAATTTCAAAATATTAAATACACAATTTCCATAAAATTTCAAAATGATAAAATTTTCAAAAAGATTAAAAAATTTCAAAGTTTTCATAAAATTTCAAAATTTTAATATTTAAATAATAATATTGAAAAATGCTGGTTTGCTGACATGGTCACATGATTTTTCCTTATATTAACAACTTAACATCATAAAACATGTCACACATATATTATATCTTCTAAACATAAACCTGGACAGTACAATAGCAGGGTTAATGAATGTTTTTAGTCAGCTGACTATTAGCTATTATTACTCTTCATGTAAGAAACTTTCATTATAATTGACATGATATTATCGAAACATAATTTTACAAAGAATAAATAGCATTGTTGCATAGTTGGAGTCATTACTATGCTGATGGGCAGAGCTTAGAACAATGTTACGTCATTTAAATAGGTGGTCTAAACGGGATCACCTGAGCACTTTTAACAGTGTACAATTTACAATGTATTATACGTTTTTCTTTAACGTTGATGCTGTCGTCTGTCAAAACAATGGCCAGTTCCAGGTTTGAGAATTAAATATTTGACAGTTCATTGTTATTGTTGAAATTAAATATTTCTTGAATTTAAATGAATATTATTTGCCAATCTTTATACTATCAATACATTTTAGACAAATTACCAGACATTCAGAGTAATAATTACAATAATATTGTGTTGTCCATGTTATATGCCGAAATATGTCCCAAGGTTAGAAGGCATAATGCATGACCCCTGGATAACACAATATTATTGTATAAATATAAGAAGGAAGAATTTGTTGGTTAAAAAAACATTAAAAAATGTGCTTCCTGTAAAACATAAGTTATCCTGATATTTGCATAAAAGTGTAATGAAATCAGTTAACTGTGAAATCTAGGGTTAAACTACAGCAATGGTTTTTATAGTGTGAATCGTACAAGAGCACATGTATTACTGGTACAATATGTATATATAGTCAACAGGGTCAAAGATAGTTTGTCAGAAAACAAAGAAGAGAAAGGTGCAGAATACCTTCTTTCTCTTCTGTTTATTGGTTGAAAAAAAAAAGAAATGTGATTGGCAATAACTCTACATGGATCTTAATACTAGTACTAATATTTACTGAAAGAGAGAGAGAGTTAATATCATGGTACCTGTTTATATACACCAACTAACTATTATAAATCACCCACTGTAATATATTGTACTAATTAGCAGGCACTATGTTTCTGTGTAAGATTCAAAATATGCCCACATTTATTTTTTCAGCATGTATATGAATCCTGTTTGTAATTTACTGTTTTAGCCAACAATGAAAAGTGCAAGATAAATATATGTTAAGGTATATCAATATTATTTGTCACAATATATCAGTTTTATTTGTCACAGTATATCAGTTTTATTTGCCATGCTATATCAGTTTTATTTGACACAGTATATCAGTTTTATTTGTCACAGTATATCAGTTGTATTTGTCCCAGTATATCAGTTTTATTTGTCACAGTATATCAGTTTTATTTGTCATGCTATATCAGTTTTATTTGACACAGCATATCAGTTTTATTTGTCACAGTATATCAGTTGTATTTGTCCCAGTATATCAGTTTTATTTGTCACAGTATATCAGTTTTATTTGTCACAGTATATCAGTTTTATTTGTTACAGTATATCAGTTTTATTTGTCACGCTATATCAGTTTTATTTGACACAGTATGTCAGTTTTATTTGTCACAGTATATCAATATTATTTGTCACAGTATATCAGTTTTATTTGTCACGTTATATGAATATTATTTATCACAGTATATCAGTTTTATTTGTCACGGTATATGAATATTATTTGTCACAGTATATCAGTTTTATTTGTCACGGTATATGAATATTTTTGTCACAGTACATCAGTTTTTTTGTCATGGTATATCAATATTATTTGTCAAGCTATATAAGTTTTATTTGTCAGGGTATATCAATATTATTTGTCACAGTATATCAGTTTTGCTTGTCCCAGTGTCATATGGTATTTTGAACCCTATGGTAAATTGACCCCGGGGTCAATTTTCATCCATGGTATATTGAACCCCCTTATTGAAAACTGACCCCCCCTGTATGGTAAATTGAACCCTCATGGTATTTTGACCCCCGCCACCATTTCTCATCAAGAGATAGGCAGGGAGGTCAAAATATCATGTATAGGGGGGTCGATATTCCATGGGTAGGAGGGTCAAAATACCATGGATAGGGGGGTCGATATACCATGGGTAAGGGGGTCAATATACCATCTGGGCATGGGTATGGGGGTCGATATACCATGGATAGGGGGGTCTGTATACCATGGGTAGGAGGGTCAAAATACCATTTATCAAATAATAAGGAATTTCGATTTTTTTCTGATTGGCATTTTCCCAACTTTACCTCAGAGTTAGCTGTGGAACCGTAGCCCTTTATGGTCCTTTTTTTCTTCTTTTTTTTTGGGGGGGGGGACCATAAAGCTACGGATTTCACCCTATCAAAAATTTGCGGAACTGTGAACAAGAATTCGTCGCACCTTTCAACAGTAATTTTCACAGCAAAATGCTTTGTGAGAGCGGAGTCTTGTGGATAACTCGTTTCATTACATATTTATCTATCGCTTTTCATATTTACTCACTTATTATTCATTTCTAGCTCATTATAATAAAAAATGCTTCGATATTAACTGATTTCACCTACTTAGTTCCGCCATCTTGTCTTTGTGGTATTCTTGCTTTGAGGTCACATGACTTTTGAGAGATGACTCTAACAGTAAAACACGTGTTCGGTTTGTTTACATGAAAAACTTGAAAATGTTGAATGAGAGTTCACCTCAGTTGGAATAATTATAGAAGAAAATAACATTTCTGGTTAATATATGTAAAATATTTCCCTCTAGGTTGAATAAATATTTTATTTCAGATAAAAAAAACGCTGTGCAAAACCTCCGGTAAAACGTAAATAAACCGAACACATGTTTTGCTGTTAGAGTCATCTTTCAAAAGTCATGTGACCTCAAAGCGAGAATACCACAAAGACAAGATGGCGGGACTAAGTAGGTGAAATCCGTTAATATCGAAACATGTTCCACATGAGTCTGCTCTCACAAAGCGTTTTGTTGTGAAAATTCTTGCTAATTTTTGATAGGGTGAAATCCGTAGCCCTATGGTCCGCCAAAAAAAAAGTGCCATCAAGGGGTACGGTTCCGCAGCTACCTCAGAGTGAGTACACCTTGCGTGAGCTATATTCGGTCAAAAATGTCAAAATTTCACCTTTTTGACACTATTACCCAGGATATATGAGGTTAGGTAAATAGGTGTTAAAATTGAAGTTGATGCATTATATTATAGTGCCATCATTGAATGCTAAATAAACATGTCATTTGCTAATTAACAAAAGGTTAATTTGAATAAACTTTATTAACTGACAAAAAAGTTTAAAGACATCTTTATTGATCAATTATATCTTTATGTCTTCATTTACAATCTCATATTATTTATTTTACTGTATTTTTTGTCCATGGTATATCAAACTGCCTACCCATGGTATTTTGAACCCCCTTATCCATGGTATATCGACCCCCTACCCATGGAATATCGACTCCCCTAACCATGGTATTTTGACCCCCATACCCATGGTATATTGACCCCCCTACCCATGGTATATCGATCCCCCTACCCATGGTATATCAACCCCCCTATCCATGGTATATCGACTCTCCTACCCATGGTATTTTGACCCCTCTACCCATGGTATATTGACCCCCCTACCCATGGTATATCGACCCCCCTACCCATGGTATATCGAGCCCCCTACCCACGGTATTTTGACCCTCTACCCATGGTATATCGACCCCCCCTATCCATGGTATTTTGATCCCCCTAATCATGTTATATTGACCCCCCTACCCATGGTATATTGACTCCCCTACCCATGGTATATTGAACCCCCTACCCATGGTATATTGACCCCCATACCCATGGTATATCGACCCGCCTACCCATGGTATTTTGACCCCCTACCCATGGTATATCGACCCCCCTATCCATGGTATTTTGACCCCCCTACCCATGGTATATCGACCCCCCTAACCATGGTACATGTATATCAACCCCCCTATCCATGGTATATTGACTCCCCTACCCATGGTATATCGACCCCCCTACCCATGGTATATCGACCCCCCAACCCATGGTATTTTGACCCCCCTGCCCATGGAATATCGATCCCCCTACCTATGGTATATCAAACCCTCTCTTATGGTATTATGAACTCCTCTCCTTTGGTAGAAATGAGGGGGGGTTCAAAATACAATGACAAAAAATTGACCCCAGAGTCAAAATACCATATGGAAAATTGAACCCGGGGTCAAAATATCATATGAAAATTGAAAAAAACATGTGTACATTATGTTAACAATGTCAGCAACTGTTTTATCCTTCTTCCAAGTAATGTAGATATTTCTCTAGCAACCCTGCATGCAATACAATCTAATTTTAACTCAATAAATAAGCAAACATTTGACCTGATGTACACTGAATCGTGTGTAACACACATGTATTTTAAAAGCTTGTGATGAATTACCACAGAAATTGTTCCATATAGATATATCTTTATTTAATTTTATTTAGTGATATGAAAATTATACCATACCAATCAATGCATGTTAATTGAGTTAAAAGCATTAAAATTTGATTGCATTAATTTTTTTCAAAAACAAACTTTTCTTATTTCTTCCTTGTTTCTCCATCTAAAAATTCATACAAAAATCTGAAAGATATAGAAAAACCACCATAGTAATTATCTGAAAGACAGAAAAACCACCATAGTAATTATCTGAAAGATAGAAAAACCACCATAGTAATTATCTGAAAGACAGAAAAACCACCATAGTAATTATCTGAAAGACAGAAAAACCACCATAGTAATTATCTGAAAGACATAGAAAAACCACCATAGTAATTATCTGAAAGACAGAAAAACCACCATAGTAATTATCTGAAAGACAGAAAAACCACCATAGCAATTATCTGAAAGACAGAAAAACCACCATAGTAATTATCTGAAAGACAGAAAAACCACCATAGTAATTATCTGAAAGACAGAAAAACCACCATAGTAATTATCTGAAAGACAGAAAAACCACCATAGTAATTATCTGAAAGACAGAAAAACCACCATAGTAATTATCTGAAAGACAGAAAAACCACCATAGTAATTATCTGAAAGACAGAAAAACCACCATAGTAATTATCTGAAAGACAGAAAAACCACCATAGTAATTATCTGAAAGACAGAAAAACCACCATAGTAATTATCTGAAAGACAGAAAAACCACCATAGTAATTATCTGAAAGACATAGAAAAACCACCATAGTAATTATCTGAAAGACAGAAAAACCACCATAGTAATTATCTGAAAGACAGAAAAACCACCATAGCAATTATCTGAAAGACAGAAAAACCACCATAGTAATTATCTGAAAGACAGAAAAACCACCATAGTAATTATCTGAAAGACAGAAAAACCACCATAGTAATTATCTGAAAGACAGAAAAACCACCATAGTAATTATCTGAAAGACAGAAAAACCACCATAGTAATTATCTGAAAGACAGAAAAACCACCATAGTAATTATCTGAAAGACAGAAAAACCACCATAGTAATTATCTGAAAGACAGAAAAACCACCATAGTAATTATCTGAAAGACAGAAAAACCACCATAGTAATTATCTGAAAGACAGAAAAACCACCATAGTAATTATCTGAGAGACAGAAAAACCACCATAGTAATTATCTGAAAGACAGAAAAACCACCATAGTAATTATCTGAAAGACAGAAAAACCACCATAGTAATTATCTGAAAGACAGAAAAACCACCATAGTAATTATCTGAAAGACAGAAAAACCACCATAGTAATTATCTGAAAGACAGAAAAACCACCATGGTAATTATCTGAAAGACAGAAAAACCACCATAGTAATTATCTGAAAGACAGAAAAACCACCATAGTAATTATCTGAAAGACAGAAAAACCACCATAGTAATTATCTGAAAGACATAGAAAAACCACCATAGTAATTATCTGAAAGACAGAAAAACCACCATAGTAATTATCTGAAAGACAGAAAAACCACCATAGTAATTATCTGAAAGACATAGAAAAACCACCATAGTAATTAGTAAAGAATAGATCATTAACTGCTCATTGATACAATTGAAGACTCACTATACCAGGTGGCAACATTTTCATTCTGGGTTCAGTGAAATCACTCTACTTTTGACCCTAAGGCAAGGTTTCAGTATTTGGACATCAGCAGAAATCACACTTTTCTGAGTATATTTACACATAGGTAAGCACCCTTATTACTGAAATTTTATCTACAGGGTTTGATATTCAATATTATATTCAAAGTTGTAGATGTCATCTTTTATAAGATCATTGAGCAACATGTTTGCTTTGTGAAAGCTAGGGGGACATGTGGTAACAGAGACACATTAACAAAACAGGAAGCTATCTGGAAGTCTCCCACATTTTCTCTCATTTCACCTTCAAGTCTTCTGAACGAGAAGACAAGTTGCCATATTGTAACCAAGTATAATGAGCCCTGATTCATCAAAATCTAAATAAGAATATAAAAATCAAAATATTGTTTACCAATTAGATTTTTGCCAGAAAACAGGTAGATATGAGATAGAAGGTAGATATTTTTATTTTATTTCATACACTAGATTTTTGTTAGGTAAATACTTAGAAATTATAAAAAACTATTCTATTATTGTCTTCTCCTGAGAGAACTGTTTTCCTATACCCCATCAGACAACACTATAGGGAAACTGTTCCTAAAGGAGAAGACAATAATATGTTTAGTACATAAAATCTCATTCTAGACCAAAAAGAAAAAACACACTTAGTTTACATTGCCAAACTTTGCCATGGTGACAGCAACGATAACCAGACTACAGCGCCATTTATTTTAAGGGAGGTAAAAATATATCAAAACTACAACTTCGTTGTGGGGGGTATAATAAAACTAAAAATCTATTACACACTAACACAGGTATCGCCCCGGTAGGTAATCATTTCAAACTGGTATAGTTATCATCACTAGGTATAATTGCCAAAATTAAACATAAACTGTTCAAAAATACAATGTAGTAAACTCTAATCATCCAATCAAATTAAAGCATTCTCAAATATGTTATACTAGTTTACTACATATCATTTATTTTACTTCATGCACATTTTTTAATACTTTATATTTAAAATGACTATCTATTCATTAATGCCTTTTCCATGGAGCCTGCATCTCATAACAGATATTTTTTAAATCTTTGTTTATTTTCTAATTCATGGTTCAATGTCTATTTTTACATGAAAAGATTTAAATTTTAAATTTTTTTTAAAGTTAATCAACTAAAGATTCTAAGAGAGGTGCACCTGAAGGGTTCCCCTTAAGAGACATACATATAGGTCAAGATACTATTAAGAATATTTTCAGATTATTTGAAAGGTCAGATGTCAATTATTTAACTAGGATTATAGATGCCATTCTACTGCCTCAATACAACAATAAATTATATATTGATAAATATCATTCTAAGGCCTCAATACAACAATAAATTATTTATTGATAAATACCATTCTAAGGCCTCAATACAACAATAAATTATATATTGATAAATACCATTCTAAGGCCTCAATACAACAATATATTATTATAGGAATAAACACATTTTTTCCGGAGTTTATTGATGTATAACCTGGACCAATTCACTCACAAACAAATAAAAGTCTGAAGGCATTTATTTTTTTATTTCATATCTAACAATAATTGTCGATTATTAACAATAAACATTGTTTCTTTTATCTTTTTTTATTATCGGGAATCCAAGCCGCCATTTTGTTTACATTACGAAAAAAGTAGTCCGCTGAACATCGTCTATCGAAAAATAAACTGACAAAACCCCGCCTCCATAAGCGCTTATACCCAATCAGGTATAGGATTTCTAATCATGTAAATCATATAAGAATTATATATTGATAAATACCATTCTAAGGCCTCAATACAACAATAAATTATATATTGATAAATACCATTCTTAGGCCTCAATACAACAATAAATTATATATTGATAAATACCATTCTTAGGCCTCAATACAACAATAAATTATATATTGATAAATAATACCATTCTAAGGCCTCAATCCAACAATAAATTATATATTGATAAATAATACCATTCTAAGGCCTCAATCCAACAATAAATTATATATTGATAAATACCATTCTAAGGCTTCAATACAACAATAAATTATATATTGATAAATACCATTCTTAGGCCTCAATACAACAATAAATTATATATTGATAAATAATACCATTCTAAGGCCTCAATGCAACAATAAATTATATATTGATAAATACCATTCTTAGGCCTCAATACAATAGTAAATAACTACCTCACTACTTGATCTTTTCTTCATCCTAGGAGGTGCCACAGGAAATGTCAGAGTATTATGAGGTGCTGAGGGGTATTGTAGCGTTGACGGAGGTGTCCTTGTTTTTGTAATTCTTATAATATCTGGTTCATTTGAAGCCACTAAGACTTCATTGACTATAGCGTCAGATTCTGGTATACCAAGGTTAACACACACATCACTTGTTGATGAGTTCACAGAGGAATTAGAATGGCTGCTCCTGGGGTCTTGTACCGTAAGATTAGCTTGTACTGGAGATCTTCCTGGCTTACTGGATACAACATCAGCAGTAGCCATAGAATTAGAACGACTAGATCGAGTTTCTGGAATGGTAATATTGGCTTGTAAAGTTGGTTTCCCGGCTTCACATAAATTAGACATTAAACTAGCACTACTGGTGCCAGGAATGGACACATTGATGTTTTCTGTGTAGACAGTTAATTTGATAGAGACAGGGTCTTTCATGGAGTCTTGGGATCCATCAGAATCTCCTTGTAAAGAGTTTGTATCATGTTTATCATCCTCGTCCATTTCAATTTGAATTTTGTCAGATCTGTCTGAAACAAGTTGTCTCATGTGTTCTAATTTCTTCCTACGTTTTTCATTCTCTTTTCTCTTCTTTTCTTCAACCTAAGAAGATGGAAAATTAATACACAACAGTATAAAATATTTGTGCAATCTGTCACCATTAAACTACATTATGTGATAAAGTTTGTGTGTGATTTGTTGTGGTCTACCAATAAAACTGACCGCTATGATATAACTGAAATAATGTAGAAAGTGGCATTAAACACCATAACCCTAACTCACTAAAGTTGTAAGTTCGAATCCCGCTCATGGCGAGCTGTACTCAATACAACATTATGTGATAAAGTTTGTAAGTGACTTGCGACAGGTCTGTGGTTTTCTCCGGGTACTCCAGTTTCCTCCACCAAAACTGACCGCCGAAATATTGTTGAAAGTGGCGATAAATACCATAACCCTAACCCTGGCAGTAGACAGTGTTAAAAACTAGTTACATCACTTGTCATTCCTGTAAATAGTTTGTCTTTATTTATCTTTTTATCTCAGATGAACAATTATTAAAAGAAAGGTTAAACAGTGATGGTCAACATTTCCATCAATATCAACAAAATGAACAATCACCTCTCATCTTAAATCACTGAACACAAAAAATACTATGACATTAGAAATCCAGGTTCCCTATGATGAAATAAACCTTTTTAAGCATTCTAAACTTTACAAGTACATGTATATTAAAAATCCAGGTTCCTTCCCTATGATGAAATAAACCTTTATGAACATTCTAAACTTTACAAGTACATGTATATTAAAAATTCAGGTTCCCTATGATGAAATAAACCTTTATGAACATTCTAAACTTTACAGGTACATGTATATTGCTTTAAACATAAGAGTAAAACTGATTTTCTGCTAAATATTTAGACTTGGAGAAATAATAGAATGTGAGAACAATCTGACATACTGCATCTTTTTCTCTCTTCTTTCTCTTCAATTCTTCCAACTGTCTCTGGTATTCAGCATCTTCATTTCTTCTCCTGAAATATTTACCAAATATTATCTTTATTTCATAAACAAATCTTCAGTAATATCAAAAGTGTTCTTAATTCATCAACTCTGGTATCGTTTCTATATAAATCTCTGATGATAAAAAAAGGTTTATCAGCAAAATGTACTGTACATGTCTAGTATATATATATAAACGTCTGAAAAAGTAGCCAACGTATGAACCTACGGGATGTCGGATCGGAAACAAGTGTTAACAATTCTGTGCAAACAAACAAAAATGATAAAAAAACGTCTAAAATGTTAGCACAATGATATAAAAAAAAGATGCTAAAATGTTAACATCTTTTTTTGATATCGTTGTGCTAACATTTTAGACGTTTATATATATATATATATATATCTACGAAGTGTTTAATTCTTTATCACTTTGTTTTGTGTACTTGGTGTTGTTTTACAAACCATTTTAGACGTTTATAATTGTTTTACTTGTATAGTATCGTTATACCGTAACGATCCAACACCCCGTAAGATTGATTGTTGACTGGTTTTTCAGACGTTGTATATATATATATAATTCTAACACTGTTTGGTTTAATTTTCAGACGTATATATATATATATATATATATATCTTCAAAGTCACCCCAAAAATGAATCCCATTTATATTACCTATTTGAATAGAGCAAGAGTTTTATATTTCCCTAAAGAAATATGTTGTGTCTATGCAAAATATAGACAATTCATGATCATGATCAGAACACAATTTTTACAGTTTGAAGATACAGGTCGTAACCATCGGCTGTCGCCCATCATTGTTAAATAAATAAATAAATAAAAAATTTAGATTAAAAAGAAACGTATGAACAGCCATGCTAGTAACATAGTTCAGTTTCTATTATATTTTGATATTTTTTATAGCATTAGCTACTTTTTGGTCACAAGAATTACAAGATTGCATTGCAAGTAAAAGTGATAAAACCAATTAGAACTGGAATAAAAGACTGCTTTAAAACATCACAGATTATAACATTATATAATACAATATTACATCAACTTAAACAAGGGGTTATGGGTGGTCAAGTTGTGAAGGTCAGTGATTAAAATTAAAATTAAAATAAAAGTTTAAGACCTAAATTTGTTTAGATCACAATTAGAATTACAATTGTAAGGTACCATGGTATATTTTGTTTAGACCACAATTAGAATTACAATTGTAAGGTACCATGGTATATTTTGTTTAGATCATAATTAGAATTACAATTGTAAGGTACCATGGTATATTTTGTTTAGATCATAATTAGAATTACAATTGTAAGGTACCATGATATATTTTGTTTAGATCATAATTAGAATTACAATTGTAAGGTACCATGGTATATTTTGTTTAGATCACAATTAGAATTACAATTGTAAGGTACCATGGTATATTTTGTTTAGATCATAATTAGAATTACAATTGTAAGGTACCATGATATATTTTGTTTAGACCATAATTAGAATTACAATTGTAAGGTACCATGATATATTTTGTTTAGACCATAATTAGAATTACAATTGTAAGGTACCATGATATATTTTATTTAGACCATAATTAGAATTACAATTGTAAGGTACCATGGTATGTTTTGCTCATTACGAAAATAAATCCAGTTAACAAATTCTTGCATCATTGTGACTCTAAGTAGGAAACCTTTCATAAACCTTTAATTGTTACAATAGTTCTATAAAGAACATGTATAACACTAGTAATATTATCTATATACAGAATGGTAAGATTTACTGTTATCTATATACAGAATGGTAAGATTTACTGCTCAGAGATAAATGGATCATGCATATTCAGGACGAGATATTCAGCTTGGTACATTGTATATATGAAGAGAAGATGATACAGCTTACATAACAACAGGTTGGTCTCTGCTCATCTGTCCTGTATTACCAATGTTAACTCTAGAATTATCACAATTAAATATATTTTTCAAATATAACTACACACACACTGTATTATCATCAGTAACCATGATTGATTACAGCTCTTATTTCTTCACCAACCATGCATAAATTTATTGGACAAATTTGTACTCATGAATAAAGCATGAGATGATTTCATTGGTTGCATTACAAAATCCTATTGCTATATACAAAATGTATATCCATTAATTAGATCACATCTATCATTATCTGTTCAAACATACTAATAGGAAAATTTGAGTGCTATTTTGTTATGGAAACAAAAATTCAAACCGAGTAAAAGCTGTATTTAATTTTTATTTGTTCTGTCTACATACATTTTTTACCTATATACAGTATTAGACCAGCGGTAGAAAATCAAAAAATAAAATGTAATGAACCCATGGGCTACACACCTATATCATATGTCATTGGAAAGAGGAATGACGGAACTCTCAGAATAATGATGCCGTAAAAGTCGGAAGTGGTCACGTTTTTGCATAATTAAGGTCAAAGGTCAAGAAAAATTTGTTTTTCGCTTTCGACTTTCGTTCGAAAAGTGCATTTGGGTGATTTTCAAAAAAATGAAGACTTTGTGTGACATAGAGGATGAAATTTCAAATTGGACAAATTGACATAATTTTGGTCGTAAAATAATGTCAATATGATATATTTTTCAGATTCAGTTGCTCAGTGCCATATATGAAGACAAAAAATTTTTTTTCAACTTTTATTAGCAACAAAGTGTTAAAATGAAAACAAATACAGACTTACTTCCTCAGAGGTATCATTTTCTTTTGGGTATGGTAAGAGACCTAAATGTATTTCCATTTGATAATGATATGAAATAGGCACATTTTGGTACCAAACTTTGTATATATCATGAGAAAACAGTTTCAGTATATCAAAGAAACACTATTTTTATTGTATATTTAAAAAAATCTAGTAATTAAAGTTTTCATACAAGCATAAAAAATATGATCTAATGAGGCTTAATAGTTGTAAATCAATTATTTATATATGCCTAATAAATATAACAAAAGTTAAGTTAAGTTGATCATTGGTGGTATAAACTAGAGGTAACCAAATGAAAATACTGTCCATTTTTTTATGTTTTGTCACACTCCTGACACATTTTTCTAAAAGATAAATACACCTATTATCAAGCTAAATGCAATCATTGTTGGTCACAATAACTTTTTTAAGTAGTAGTACATAATATATTTTGACTGAAAAAAGGTTTCCCTTGAATATATTTCATTTTTGCATTGTTATGATGTTATTTCAATCATATTTTATCATATTCTAAGTAATACTATCATAATTATAAAAAATGACAACTCAATTTTCAACCATTTATACATCTTTTCATAGTGTAGCGGCTAACATAAAAAAATCACCCAAATATTTCACTTGTGGAGAAAAGCATGAAATTTGGCACACATATCTGTCAGATAATACTGTTTCTAAAATCATCATTGGCCATCGCGATTTCCGCCATTTTCAAGATGGCTGCCACTAAAACAAAATGGTGACATTTTCATACTGCATGGCTTCACGTACTGTCTATTTACTGTTATATTTATCATTGTTTGGCCGTTTTGTGGTATATTTTTGTATAACTAAGCTTTGTACAAGATATTTTAATCATCCTGCTTTAAAAAAAAGGCAAAATGACTTCCTTATAACGCATTTCAGGTCTGAAATATATCGATTTCTACTTGTGAATTAATAAAAGAGTAAATTGCAAACACTACCATGGCACAATGGTGCAATTGATTACCGTGAAACTCGGCATGGGGTTCAGTGTTAGCTTTGTTTTATTTTAAAGCAAAGCCTCCCAAAGACATCACGATCCGCCTCGTAGAAGGTCGTAATGTCGTATCCGAATTGACGGAGTGTGCCAACGCGGGAGAACCGAGCCAAGAGGGACAGGGCTTTAGTCCTTCGGATGGTGTACAGATCGCACAGGAGTTGAATAACACTGGATGAACGATCGGACTGGGTGTAGGAATTCCATCATCGAACCCAGTTGTATCCTATACAAAAAGGTGTGTAAGTTGTAGGTGGTAAAAGGATAATCTCTCGGCCTTTCAACTTAATATTTGAGATATTGTCTATAATACATTACAATCCATTTCTTTATTCAATTGTTTTTCATATTTTTGTTTTTGATTATTGTTTACTATGTCGAAAAGAATTCGGCTTTCTTTGTCTGCTCAGGAGAAGCAGAGCACAGATTGGTCGAAGTGTTTTATTTGTCACGAAGACAAACATGAGGCACTCAAATAACCTCCAATGAAAATTGATTTGGCAAAATCAGGATACAGAACCTTCTCAAAAAATATTCCCGACTTGGCCAAGATCAACGAAATGCCTGGAATAGAGGCTGTTTTTATAAAAAACGAGGCAAAATATCATGAGTCATGCAGGCTGATGTTCAATAACACAAAACTTCAAAGAGTCCAAAAGAGACATCAGCCTCCCGATACGAGCCTTTCCGATATACCATTGTCATTCAAATTTATAAGAAAAAATTCGACTGCACCAACAGAAGAGCGATCAATACATCTTGAAGAATGTTTCATCTGTGAGAAACAAGCATTGCGTTCTGAACTCCGTGAAGCTATGACGATGCAACTCAACACAAGACTCCACATCAGTGTGCACAGAACTTGCAAGATCAAAAACTTTTGGCAAAATTAAGCGCAGGAGATGTTGTGGCACAAGAGCTAAAGTATCATGGGGCATGTCAAACATCGTTGCACAACAAGGAAAGAGCCCATTTAAGGATGAAACAATCGATGACAGAAGATGCAGACGCTGAAGGTGAAATCAATCAGATTGTTTTTGCAGAGTTAGTGACTCACGTAGTGGAAACACAACGCGGAAGCACAGGATGTGTGGTATTTAAACTAGCTGACATGTGCAATTTATACGAATCCAGACTTAAACAGTTTGAAACTAATTCGACATTCAACAGAACCCGTCTGAAAAATAAATTGCTGTTAAAAATCCCAGAGCTAAAACCATTTCACAAAGGACGAGAGGTTTTACTGGTTTTTGAAAAAGATGTTGGACCAGCACTTGTTTCTGCCTGTGACTATACTGATGCCATGTATTTTGCTAAAGCAAGTGAAATTGTCCGCAGAGAAATATTCGCTGAACAAAATAAATTATCTGGTCATTTTGATAGAGATTCTGTCGTTGATTCTGTTCCACGTTGTTTAGTTGAACTTGTGTTAATAATTGAGCATGGACCTGATATTAAGTCTCAAATAGAAAATGGTCTAGCAAAGTCAGATTTTGCTATAGCACAACTTTTGTACTTCAACAATCACAAAAAAGGGACCAAAAACACAAGTGAACACTCGAGACATTCAAGTGACCGCGAACCACCTTTTGCTATTTATGTAGGTTTTCTCTTGTATGCAAAGACAAGAAAGCGGCAACTGATAGATGCCCTGTTTCAGCATGGCATTTGCATCTCATATGACCGAGTGTTGGAAATATCTACTCAGCTTGGGGAATCTGTTTTTAGTCAATTTATGGAAGATGGCATTGTTTGTCCAGCCATTTTGCAAAAAGGTTTATTCACAATGTCTGCAGTTAACAACATAGATCATAATCCTTCTGCAACAACAGCAACAATTTCATGTCATGGCACCGGTATATCTGTTTTTCAGCATCCAGTTTCGTCAACATTCTCTGATTCCCGAACGTTTGAATTCAAAGGTCAAAAGCCAAAGTCAAAAGCTATCAGCTGTCTCCCCGAAACATACACAAATGTAAAACCAGCATTCTTGAAATCAAAACCAAATCCACCGATCCTACAAACACCAATGAGCATGTTTGATCTCGACTATCTCGTTCGAAACCTTCGTCTTGAGCATGAGTGGCTTCAATTTGTAAGTTTAACTAATGAAGTGTTATATGTTGAGACAGTGTCATGGTCAGCATATCATTCGTCGAAAGGGAGAGGACCACACGTTAACATCAGCATTTCATCATTGATGTCGTTACTAAGGAAGAAAATGTTGTCAGCAACAAAGCTATAGATACCGACTATAGCACCTTGCACCCATGAGGAAGCCGACACTCGTATGTTTCTGCATGCAAAACATGCAGCAATAGGTGGTAGCAAGTCGATTAACACAGTAAGTTCTGATACAGATAGTGTTGTTATAGGTGTGGCTGTGTTTGATGATTTGAATATGGATCACTTATGGATGATTTTTGGAAAAGGCAAAGATTTGCAAAGGATACCAATTCATGATATTTGTTAGATCGCTAGGTCCTAGGTCGAAAGCATTACCCTTCTTTCATGCATTCACAGGTTGTGATACCGTGTCTGCATTTGTTGGAAAAGGTAAAAAGACAGCATGGCAGGCCTGGAATGTGTTTGGGATTGCAACAGAAGTATTCCATTGCTTAAGTTCTCCATGTGACAATTTGACACAAAGTGAAATCGGTGTACTTGAAGAATTTGCTGTCATCATGTACGATCGGTCCAGCAGTACCAATAAAGTAAATGATGCGAGCCTTGACCTTTTTGCCCGTAAACAGCGTCCCTATAATGGTATTCCTCCCTCAAGAGCTGCTCTTGTTGAGCATATCAAAAGATCTGTCTTGCAAGCAGGACATACTTGGGGGCAGTCGCTATGTAAGTCGCCAACTTTACCATCACCTTCCAGGTGGGGTTGGGAAAAAGATAGCGGAGTTTGGGTCCCACACTGGACATCATTGGCGCCAATAGCAGCATCATGTCAAGAACTACTTAAATGTGGGTGTAGAATAAGTTGTTCTGGCAACTGCAAATGTTTCAGGTCAGGATTACCTTGTACTGCTCTATGCAGCTGTAACTGCTCTGAATTCAGGTCTTTCGCGTCCTATAAAACCACTACAGCCTGTATTTTGGCGCATGTGCAGTGAACATATATATGAAATGATACTTTAATCGTATGCTGGACCCCTTTTTGATTGATTATTTCAAAGGAAATTGAAAAGTTGCAAAAAAAAACTTGAAAATACCAGATAAACGTTATGAAAATTTACATCATTTTGAAAATGGCAGAAACCTGAATGGCCAACGATATTTCCTATTCAGGTACTAGACAAGGAACCTTCATGCCAAATTTAGTGCTTTTCTCACCAAGTGAAATATTTTACCAACTATCTGCTCCACTATTCAAGAGTATAGTGCTTATTGAGATTTAAATAATTCCCCCAGACAATTACAAGCAGTTTTATGGAGGCTATATGCTTACAAAATAATCTATTTCTTAAATAAAATTGTCACACTCCTGACTCCCTCTCGAAAATAATATAACCAACTTATTCTTTTCAAACTAAAAGTTTTATTTCTTCAAAAGCTTATATTTCTTACAGTTAACAGTAAATATTAAAAGAAGATTCAAAATTATGTTTTTGCTTTTTCTAATGATGAGTGTGCTAATTATTTGCCCTTTAGGAATTTATCTTATCAAAAATGGTTAAAATGGATTTGAAATTTATTAAAACTAGTAATAGATCATCTTTTCTTAGTATAAAATTACTTTTTAGTGGTTTTCAAATTAGTTTCCCCATGTTTCTCAATAATTTACTCTGCAAAAAAACTTCCTACTGCAATTGCAATCTACATTTAATGTTTTTATGTCAGGAGTGTGACATATTACTGTTGAATGAAAAATTATTGATAAATTTTCAAAAATTCTATATCAAAAGAATGAAAATGTTTTATGAAAGGCAAGATATATTAAAGTATGTATTCTGTTTATCTAAAGCAACATACATCAATTTTTCATTTGGAAAAAATCCATATTTTGACATGTTTTAAGAAAATATAACCCTTTATCATCACTTATTATGAGAAAGGTGTCATGCAATATACAAAAATACTATAATTATTACTTATTGTTTATATGTAATTAAATTGAAAACATTGTGGAAGTTTATAGAAGCATGGTTTATTATTTTTTTTATTTAAAAGATATGCCTATTAAAAGTGTCGCACTCCTGACATTAGTTATTTTGATTTCCTAGCTATGCTATGTCATATATCAGAGCTATTTCCAACTTTTTTTTTTTGATTGGGTCTGGAGCTTTTGGAAAATAAAGAAAATTGTGAACTATTAAAGCATACAACATAGTACTATACAACTAAGATAAAATGTCACACTCCTGACATTTTTTGTGTCTCTCCTTATGCAAGCCCAATTGTACAACTATCATATTCATCCAGTCTAATACTACTAAATTATTATAACTTAATGTTTTCTACAACATATTTTGACTTTTCTGAACTAATTAGTCTCAACAATGAAATACTATTAAGGTTTAATTTGACATCTGTACAATTTTCCAAGTTAAATTTATTCGCGTACACTAATTTAAAAAATAGAATAATTTTTTGTCGCAAAATCATAGGGTCACAAAGCATCTAGATATTTGAAGTAAAATGGTACGAAATTATAGAATACTATCTTTCTTTAATATATTCTTTATTTTATCATCGAGGTAAGTTGAGGCAATTTAAAGTTTGTCACGCTAAAACGTCACACTCCTGACAAATTTGACCAGTTTTTAGAGGATAACATTTTAACTGGAAGAGCAATCTCCATGACACTTTGCATGAAGATAACTGTTACCATTGTGCTTGTTTTAAGATATTTACCTTTCTTTCATATCATTTAATATTCAAATTATTCTCTGAAAATGAAAAGTCTTCATTTTTTTGAAAATCACCCATTTTCCTTAAAAATGAAATTCAATTCGACAAGTTTGATAGTTTTTATTTGATGGACCACATATTAAATTAGATTATTGAACCAAAATTCAGAAATGAATGACGTCAATTGACTGTTTTTGGATGGGAATGTGATTTTTCAATGTAAGTGACTCGTATTTGCTTCCATAAAACAATGCCCTTGACCCAAGGTCATCCCTATTTACGTAATAATGATGTTTATTTATGTTTCATTATATTTTGTATATAGACTGTTCGATACAAGGAAGTAAATCAAAACATACCCGATTCGCCCAACACAGGTATTTTTTGTAAGTCTGTATTTTGTCAGTCCCTAAATAGCTATGAGCATTGTACATCTCATGTGAACCCTTGTAGTTTTTTTTATTAAAGTGATTCCTAAATAAAAACACCCTTTTAGATATTTAGAACGTTTAAAACGTAAATATACATGTTTCATTCACCATCGTAGTCCGAAACCCAATTATTATCAGATTGGGTGTTTGGATAATGCATTTGATCTGGTCAATCGCATATGGAGATATTCAGGGAATCAAATAAATACAGTTGTTTTTATTATTTGTTTAAAAAAAGAACTCTTGCGTGCTTACGCATCGTCATCTTCGATATATGTCCTGTGTGTAAAAACTGTAATCACATTGTGACAGAGGTCTAATGCTTGGCAAGGACAAAGTTCTGTGCAAGACAAATTCTGTTCACAACAAACACAACCTTTACTACAAACGGAGGCATACGAGGTCCTGCAAAAAGTCAGATGACAATTGACCTTCAAACAATATTGGTTCAAGACCAAACTTTCCATCTTTGCAACCATGCTAAAGAGGTGATCCAACTGCTGGCTTTGGAATATGTGCAATTAACCATATCTTTGTTTTGTACGAAGATCTAAGAACATGCTGTTTAAATGTGTCTTCACTCGGAGGAAGTCTCACCAAAGTAGAATCTTCGACAGTTTCCAATTTCACCCGCAATTTGTTCAGATCGATATGGCATCGTTTCGACCTTCCCTTCGGATCATACAGCCTTGATATTAGTTTTCGGCTTAGATCGACTGAATCATTCTATTCGAGACAAATCACTAAACTGATTGGGTGGCTCTTTCAGAGCTTTGAACAGAGTTCTTCCCGATACCAAATAACGAAGAAGTGGTATCACACCCAGTTAAAGCATGATCAGCTGGCAAGATCTCACACACAACGGAGCTCAATGACTTGCATAACTCGTGTACAGGGATATAACGTCTACAATCCTTAGTGCTCGTAATAAGTCCTGTTTGAAACCCAAGCTCACTTGTGTTTTTCATATTTGGAAAATAATGTACTAAAAGGACAAGAACGTCCGTATCTGGGGATTTCACAATGATGCGACCTTGAACGTTATTCTCTTGATACAGTTTGTCAGAATACAGTGCATGCAAAATTATGCGGGTATCCGCCTCTTCTTGTGTGCTTGCCAAACAACTGTGCAATCTAACATACCATTCTGATTCAACATTTTAACTGTTTCAGGATTAGAAAATAAACCGGCCAGGTAAAGTGATTGCCCTTCTTGGAGAGAACTGTTCTGACGAATATGTTTGGCAATGTAATTGCCGAGAAATCTAATAATATTTTCACCAGAACTAATAAACTTTTTCCAGTCAGGAATAACCCTACCTTCAATCAAATGCAGTGAAAACAGATTTGGATCGACGGTCCCGTTCTGCCTTTTTGACAGAGTTTTGAATGTCATATCTATCAAAGATATCGACGACAACGGATGTAAACTGAAAACAAGAGATCTGATTTTTTACAGAATCAAGTGCCATCTCACCAAAGGTTCTAAACCTTTTTGCATTTATTGACTGCAACAAAGGCATGTCATCTCTGATCAGAGTTGTTCTGGAAATATCAAAAAATGGGCAGTGTTTGTATTATAGAAACGTTCTGTTCCAGTTGATGTACAATATCTGCCTTACTGGTTTTGCGCATTGTGCCATCGTCGTGAAACAATTATGTTGGAATCGGACCAATTGGAAAAGACAGAACCTTTTCAACAGTAACGACAATTTGCAAGAACCAGTTCCCGACGAAAAACTAGCTCAGGATTCATATGAACAGTGACTGTGTCCCTAGAACGACACTTCAGTTTAGTTTAGTGAGTCATATCTTCGAATGACTTCAACTTGGACCATGTACTAGGATTGTAGAAACTACGAAACTGGCCCTCAGACAAAGAACCATCAACAAGTGATGTGACCATTTTTGTACCTTCTTCAACACAATTCAATAATGATTCTTGAACTTCCCTAGATGGAAGAAGTTTAAGTTGGCTACCAAACTGTGCAATTTTCCGGAAAACACTCACAACAGTTCCGACAAATGATTTTCTAACAACTTGTAAACATTAATCAAATTCTCTACAAACAATATTTCAAACTATCTTTTGTAACTAAAACGTTACAATTAAAAACAGCAAATGTTAACAATGAAGGGTGACAACAATTAAATACAGATAACACAAGAATATAAGTAATTATCAAGAAAATATGCTTTGGTCTCGATGCAATAAGATTTGATCAGACTGAGGATTATAACTTTAAAAAGTCACGGGCAAAATATCTGGAATCATTTTTTACTTTCGATATGTTGATGTGCATTTAAAAACGGTCCAAACCTCTTAAACTAGTAGAAATTGGCGCTATAATGATAATGTTTTATGTAAACTATGTTTACACTTTTGTTTTTAAAAAAGTTTGAGATCAATTTAATGAAAGCATTTCTTCTGACATAATTTTAAAAATGACCGTTAAAATATTTAACACATCTGCTGGTTTCAAAGAAGCCAAACTGATGAAATAAAAGTTATTTTAATAAGATATTTTGAATTATTTTATTTATTTAAGTTAGATTTAAAAACTACAAGTGCAACAAATTGCCGAAGATCCATAAATCATGTATAATATTGATTTTACTGAGTATGATCGGACTTTCTCCAAAAACGCAGTAATCCTAGAAAAATGTAGTTTTCGTGATAACGTGACCATACGATTTTCTTAAGGCATGTTAAATTTATTAGTTAAAAGCATAATCTAGCGCTTGAAAGTATATTTAGGTGTGTAGTCGATGGGTTGATTTAACTCTTTAAATAAGCGACTTTTTAGATTTCGCCGCTGGCCTATATGTAGTTAAGACTAAACCAAGGATATTTTCTTTACTAGAATGGAATGCAGTGTCCTACATTTTCTATACTAGAATGGAATGCAGTGTCCTATATTTTCTATACTAGAATGGAATGCAGTGTCCTACATTTTCTATACTAGAATGGAATGCAGTGTCCTACATTTTCTATACTAGAATGGAATGCAGTGTCCTTCATTTTCTATACTAGAATGGAATGCAGTGTCCTACATTTTCTATACTGGAATGGAATGCAGTGTCCTATATATTCTATACTAGAATGGAACAGTGTCCTACATTTTCTATACTAGAATGGAATGCAGTGTCCTACATTTTCTATACTAGAATGGAATGCAGTGTCCTATATTTTCTATACTAGAATGGAATGCAGTGTCCTACATTTTCTATACTGGAATGGAATGCAGTGTCCTTCATTTTCTATACTAGAATGGAATGCAGTGTCCTACATTTTCTATACTAGAATGGAATGCAGTGTCCTTCATTTTCTATACTAGAATGGAATGCAGTGTCCTACATTTTCTATACTAGAATGGAACAGTGTCCTATATTTTCTATACTAGAATGGAATGCAGTGTCCTACATTTTCTATACTAGAATGGAATGCAGTGTCCTACATTTTCTATACTAGAATGGAATGCAGTGTCCTTCATTTTCTATACTAGAATGGAATGCAGTGTCCTACATTTTCTATACTAGAATGGAACAGTGTCCTATATTTTCTATACTAGAATGGAATGCAGTGTCCTACATTTTCTATACTAGAATGGAATGCAGTGTCCTACATTTTCTATACTAGAATGGAATGCAGTGTCCTATATTTTCTATACTAGAATGGAATGCAGTGTCCTACATTTTCTATACTAGAATGGAATGCAGTGTCCTTCATTTTCTATACTAGAATGGAATGCAGTGTCCTACATTTTCTATACTAGAATGGAATGCAGTGTCCTATATTTTCTATACTAGAATGGAATGCAGTGTCCTTCATTTTCTATACTAGAATGGAATGCAGTGTCCTACATTTTCTATACTAGAATGGAATGCAGTGTCCTATATTTTCTATACTAGAATGGAATGCAGTGTCCTACATTTTCTATACTAGAATGGAATGCAGTGTCCTACATTTTCTATACTAGAATGGAACAGTGTCCTACATTTTCTATACTAGAATGGAATGCAGTGTCCTATATTTTCTATACTAGAATGGAATGCAGTGTCCTACATTTTCTATACTAGAATGGAATGCAGTGTCCTATATTTTCTATACTAGAATGGAATGCAGTGTCCTATATTTTCTATACTAGAATGGAATGCAGTGTCCTACATTTTCTATACTAGAATGGAATGCAGTGTCCTACATTTTCTATACTAGAATGGAATGCAGTGTCCTACATTTTCTATACTAGAATGGAATGCAGTGTCCTACATTTTCTATACTAGAATGGAATGCAGTGTCCTTCATTTTTTGTACTAGAATGGAATGCAGTGTCCTATATTTTCTATACTAGAATGGAATGCAGTGTCCTACATTTTCTATACTAGAATGGAATGCAGTGTCCTACATTTTCTATACTAGAATGGAATGCAGTACTAGTGTCCTATATTTTCTATACTAGAATGGAATGCAGTGTCCTACATTTTCTGTACTAGAATGGAATGCAGTGTCCTACATTTTCTATACTAGAATGGAATGCAGTGTCCTTCATTTTCTATACTAGAATGGAATGCAGTGTCCTACATTTTCTATACTAGAATGGAATGCAGTGTCCTACATTTTCTATACTAGAATGGAATGCAGTGTCCTATATTTTCTATACTAGAATGGAATGCAGTGTCCTACATTTTCTATACTAGAATGGAATGCAGTGTCCTTCATTTTCTATACTAGAATGGAATGCAGTGTCCTACATTTTCTATACTAGAATGGAATGCAGTGTCCTACATTTTCTATACTAGAATGGAATGCAGTGTCCTTCATTTTCTATACTAGAATGGAATGCAGTGTCCTACATTTTCTATACTAGAATGGAATGCAGTGTCCTACATTTTCTATACTAGAATGGAATGCAGTACTAGTGTCCTACATTTTCTATACTAGAATGGAATGCAGTGTCCTTCATTTTCTATACTAGAATGGAATGCAGTGTCCTACATTTTCTATACTAGAATGGAATGCAGTGTCCTACATTTTCTGTACTAGAATGGAATGCAGTGTCCTACATTTTCTATACTAGAATGGAATGCAGTGTCCTACATTTTCTATACTAGAATGGAATGCAGTGTCCTACATTTTCTATACTAGAATGGAATGCAGTGTCCTACATTTTCTATACTAGAATGGAACAGTGTCCTACATTTTCTATACTAGAATGGAATGCAGTGTCCTTCATTTTCTATACTAGAATGGAATGCAGTGTCCTACATTTTCTATACTAGAATGGAATGCAGTGTCCTACATTTTCTATACTAGAATGGAACAGTGTCCTACATTTTCTATACTAGAATGGAATGCAGTGTCCTATATTTTCTATACTAGAATGGAATGCAGTGTCCTACATTTTCTATACTAGAATGGAATGCAGTGTCCTACATTTTCTATACTAGAATGGAATGCAGTGTCCTACATTTTCTATACTAGAATGGAATGCAGTGTCCTACATTTTCTATACTAGAATGGAACAGTGTCCTACATTTTCTATACTAGAATGGAATGCAGTGTCCTTCATTTTCTATACTAGAATGGAATGCAGTGTCCTACATTTTCTATACTAGAATGGAATGCAGTGTCCTACATTTTCTATACTAGAATGGAACAGTGTCCTACATTTTCTATACTAGAATGGAATGCAGTGTCCTATATTTTCTATACTAGAATGGAATGCAGTGTCCTACATTTTCTATACTAGAATGGAATGCAGTGTCCTACATTTTCTATACTAGAATGGAATGCAGTGTCCTACATTTTCTATACTAGAATGGAATGCAGTGTCCTACATTTTCTATACTAGAATGGAATGCAGTGTCCTACATTTTCTATACTAGAATGGAATGCAGTGCCCTACATTTTCTATACTAGAATGGAATGCAGTGTCCTATATTTTCTATACTAGAATGGAATGCAGTGTCCTACATTTTCTATACTAGAATGGAATGCAGTGTCCTACATTTTCTATACTAGAATGGAATGCAGTGTCCTACATTTTCTATACTAGAATGGAATGCAGTGTCCTTCATTTTCTATACTAGAATGGAATGCAGTGTCCTACATTTTCTATACTAGAATGGAACAGTGTCCTATATTTTCTATACTAGAATGGAATGCAGTGTCCTACATTTTCTATACTAGAATGGAATGCAGTGTCCTACATTTTCTATACTAGAATGGAATGCAGTGTCCTACATTTTCTATACTAGAATGGAATGCAGTGTCCTACATTTTCTATACTAGAATGGAATGCAGTGTCCTACATTTTCTATACTAGAATGGAATGCAGTGTCCTACATTTTCTATACTAGAATGGAATGCAGTGTCCTACATTTTCTATACTAGAATGGAATGCAGTGTCCTACATTTTCTATACTAGAATGGAACAGTGTCCTACATTTTCTATACTAGAATGGAATGCAGTGTCCTTCATTTTCTATACTAGAATGGAATGCAGTGTCCTACATTTTCTATACTAGAATGGAATGCAGTGTCCTACATTTTCTATACTAGAATGGAACAGTGTCCTACATTTTCTATACTAGAATGGAATGCAGTGTCCTATATTTTCTATACTAGAATGGAATGCAGTGTCCTACATTTTCTATACTAGAATGGAATGCAGTGTCCTACATTTTCTATACTAGAATGGAATGCAGTGTCCTACATTTTCTATACTAGAATGGAATGCAGTGTCCTACATTTTCTATACTAGAATGGAACAGTGTCCTACATTTTCTATACTAGAATGGAATGCAGTGTCCTTCATTTTCTATACTAGAATGGAATGCAGTGTCCTACATTTTCTATACTAGAATGGAATGCAGTGTCCTACATTTTCTATACTAGAATGGAACAGTGTCCTACATTTTCTATACTAGAATGGAATGCAGTGTCCTATATTTTCTATACTAGAATGGAATGCAGTGTCCTACATTTTCTATACTAGAATGGAATGCAGTGTCCTACATTTTCTATACTAGAATGGAATGCAGTGTCCTACATTTTCTATACTAGAATGGAATGCAGTGTCCTACATTTTCTATACTAGAATGGAATGCAGTGTCCTACATTTTCTATACTAGAATGGAATGCAGTGCCCTACATTTTCTATACTAGAATGGAATGCAGTGTCCTATATTTTCTATACTAGAATGGAATGCAGTGTCCTACATTTTCTATACTAGAATGGAATGCAGTGTCCTACATTTTCTATACTAGAATGGAATGCAGTGTCCTTCATTTTCTATACTAGAATGGAATGCAGTGTCCTACATTTTCTATACTAAAATGGAATGCAGTGTCCTACATTTTCTATAATAGAATGGAATGCAGTGTCCTACATTTTCTATACTAGAATGGAATGCAGTGTCCTTCATTTTCTATACTAGAATGGAATGCAGTGTCCTTCATTTTCTATACTAGAATGGAATGCAGTGTCCTACATTTTCTATACTAGAATGGAATGCAGTGTCCTACATTTTCTATACTAGAATGGAATGCAGTGTTCTACATTTTCTATACTAGAATGGAATGCAGCGTCCTTCATTTTCTATACTAGAATGGAATGCAGTGTCCTACATTTTCTATACTAGAATGGAATGCAGTGTCCTACATTTTCTATACTAGAATGGAATGCAGTGTCCTACATTTTCTATACTAGAATGGAATGCAGTGTCCTATATTTTCTATACTAGAATGGAATGCAGTGTCCTACATTTTCTATACTAGAATGGAATGCAGTGTCCTACATTTTCTATACTAGAATGGAATGCAGTGTCCTACATTTTCTATACTAGAATGGAATGCAGTGTCCTACATTTTCTATACTAGAATGGAATGCAGTGTCCTACATTTTCTATACTAGAATGGAATGCAGTGTCCTACATTTTCTATACTAGAATGGAATGCAGTATCCTTCATTTTCTATACTAGAATGGAACAGTGTCCTATATTTTCTATACTAGAATGGAATGCAGTGTCCTACATTTTCTATACTAGAATGGAATGCAGTGTCCTACATTTTCTATACTAGAATGGAATGCAGTATCCTTCATTTTCTATACTAGAATGGAATGCAGTGTCCTACATTTTCTATACTAGAATGGAATGCAGTGTCCTTCATTTTCTATACTAGAATGGAATGCAGTGTCCTTCATTTTCTATACTAGAATGGAATGCAGTGTCCTACATTTTCTATACTAGAATGGAATGCAGTGTCCTACATTTTCTATACTAGAATGGAATGCAGTGTCCTACATTTTCTATACTAGAATGGAATGCAGTGTCCTACATTTTCTATACTAGAATGGAATGCAGTGTCCTTCATTTTCTATACTAGAATGGAATGCAGTGTCCTTCATTTTCTATACTAGAATGGAATGCAGTGTCCTACATTTTCTATACTAGAATGGAATGCAGTGTCCTACATTTTCTATACTAGAATGGAATGCAGTGTCCTACATTTTCTATACTAGAATGGAATGCAGTGTCCTACATTTTCTATACTAGAATGGAATGCAGTGTCCTACATTTTCTATACTAGAATGGAATGCAGTGTCCTATATTTTCTATACTAGAATGGAATGCAGTGTCCTACATTTTCTATACTAGAATGGAATGCAGTGTCCTATATTTTCTATACTAGAATGGAATGCAGTGTCCTACATTTTCTATACTAGAATGGAATGCAGTGTCCTACATTTTCTATACTAGAATGGAATGCAGTGTCCTACATTTTCTATACTAGAATGGAATGCAGTGTCCTACATTTTCTATACTAGAATGGAATGCAGTATCCTTCATTTTCTATACTAGAATGGAACAGTGTCCTATATTTTCTATACTAGAATGGAATGCAGTGTCCTACATTTTCTATACTAGAATGGAATGCAGTGTCCTACATTTTCTATACTAGAATGGAATGCAGTATCCTTCATTTTCTATACTAGAATGGAACAGTGTCCTATATTTTCTATACTAGAATGGAATGCAGTGTCCTACATTTTCTATACTAGAATGGAATGCAGTGTCCTACATTTTCTATACTAGAATGGAATGCAGTGTCCTACATTTTCTATACTAGAATGGAATGCAGTGTCCTACATTTTCTATACTAGAATGGAATGCAGTGTCCTACATTTTCTATACTAGAATGGAATGCAGTGTCCTACATTTTCTATACTAGAATGGAATGCAGTGTCCTACATTTTCTATACTAGAATGGAATGCAGTGTCCTACATTTTCTATACTAGAATGGAATGCAGTGTCCTACATTTTCTATACTAGAATGGAATGCAGTGTCCTACATTTTCTATACTAGAATGGAATGCAGTACTAGTGTCCTACATTTTCTATACTAGAATGGAATTCAGTGTTCTACATTTTCTATACTAGAATTAGGGGTGTAACGATACTCTGAAGTACCGAAAATGTTCGATTTTTTTGTCATTCTCGGTGTTCAAATTTTATGTCATCATCCTGGGTTCCGTGCTGTCTCAGTACCGAATACATATAATAGTCGTCTCCGGGAATGGAAGGAGATACACAGAAAAAAAATCAAAAATGGCGGCACCAAATCGTGTCGGTGATGACTATAATAATAACTTAAGACTAAAACTACCGATTTCATGTATGGAAATACTTTGGATTTAAAATTGTCAACATAAATGGAACAGAAACTACGTACATTTTTGTATATGGACAAAGATAAAATCGTACGCAAAATATGTGTGAATGATGCGAGCAACAAGACCAACAATATCAGCAATTGTCAACCCATCTTCGACGAAAACATGGGATTATCTGAAGTTCTGGAAGTTCCAGTGGATACGGAGAAACAGCTAAGGCTCAAATGAATCTGCTGATTTCACCGACAAAGACTGGTCAGCTGAGAGTTAGTGACACTATACGTTTATGAAGGGTCCACTATCTTTCAACTCCCAAAGACCACAGAGCATAACAAAAGCAATTGTAGGATTTATTGCAAAGGGCAAGAGGCCTTGTTATCTTAAATAAAACAATACATTTCAAATAAATAGAGACATATATGATTATGGAGCATCTGCAATGACAACTACATTTGTCATACTACATATATGAAGAATCGTATCGTATCAAAAGTATTAGTATCATGAGCAAAATTTACGACATATATCGTATCTAGAGGACGAATGTGTATCGTTACACCCCCTAACTAGAATGCAGTGTCCTACAATTGTATTATCAGTCTTTTCTGCATCCACTTTCACAAATTAACAAAACCATTACATTTCTTTTATCAAAAAAATTGCATTGATTTTGCCTATGTTTCCAAGACCTATTTTTATTAGATATTGGAACTGTTCAAACATTGTGATATATTGTTAGACCTATTTTTATTAGATATTGGAACTGTTCAAACATTGTGATATATTGTTAGACCTATTTTTATTAGATATTAGAATTGTTCAAACATTGTGATATATTGTTAGACCTATTTTTATTAGATATTAGAACTGTTCAAACATTGTGATATATTGTTAGACCTATTTTTATTAGATATTAGAACTGTTCAAACATTGTGATATATTGTTAGACCTATTTTTATTAGATATTAGAACTGTTCAAACATTGTGATATATTGTTAGACCTATTTTTATTAGATATTAGAACTGTTCAAACATTGTGATATATTGTTAGACCTATTTTTATTAGATATTAGAACTGTTCAAACATTGTGATATATTGTTAGACCTATTTTTATTAGATATTAGAACTGTTCAAACATTGTGATATACTGTTAGACCTATTTTTATTAGATATTAGAACTGCTCAAACATTGTGATATATTGTTAGACCTATTTTTATTAGATATTAGAACTGTTCAAACATTGTGATATACTGTTAGACCTATTTTTATTAGATATTAGAACTGTTCAAACATTGTGATATACTGTTAGACCTATTTTTATTAGATATTAGAACTGTTCAAACATTGTGATATATTGTTAGACCTATTTTTATTAGATATTAGAACTGTTCAAACATTGTGATATATTGTTAGACCTATTTTTATTAGATATTAGAACTGTTCAAACATTGTGATATATCGTTTTTCATCTATTAACATTTATAATTTGTCTTAAATAATTTACATATTTGTCTAAAATAATTTACATATTTGGCAGATCTTTTTTATAATTTTTTCCTACCAATCTAGTAATGCCAAGTATAAAAATCACTGATAAAATATTGAACAACTAATGAACTATCTTAATTAGATTATATACTTCTCCTCTAGAATTCTTAATTAGATTACATACTTCTCCTCTAGAATTCTTAATTAGATTACATACTTCTCCTCTAGAATTCTTAATTAGATTACATACTTCTCCTCTAGAATTCTTAATTAGATTACATACTTCTCCTCTAGAATTCTTAATTAGATTACATACTTCTCCTCTAGAATTCTTAATTAGATTACATACTTCTCCTCTAGAATTCTTAATTAGATTACATACTTCTCCTCTAGAATTCTTAATTAGATTACATACTTCTCCTCTAGAATTCTTAATTAGATTACATACTTCTCCTCCAGAATTCTTAATTAGATTACATACTTCTCCTCTAGAATTCTTAATTAGATTACATACTTCTCCTCTAGAATTCTTAATTAGATTACATACTTCTCCTCTAGAATTCTTAATTAGATTACATTCTTCTCCTCTAGAATTCTTAATTAGATTACATACTTCTCCTCTAGAATTCTTAATTAGATTACATACTTCTCCTCTAGAATTCTCTTTATTTCTCTCAGTCTAGATTCCTCTTCTTGAATGGAATCTACTCTTTCTACTCTGCTGGTGATGACAACCTCATCCTCTAAGTCCTCTGGTAAATCTGACTTATTTGGTGGACTTCTCATTGTTGTCCATTTTTCCACATTTTCACCTGAATCATCTGATTTTTGGAGTTTAAATTTGTCGCTATGCACAGTCATCCATTTTTCTTCTAAATATTCTGTGGATTTCAGATTATGTTGTGTAGTACTCCCGTTGTCATCATCACTAGCCTCAGTATCAGAGTCTGGCCCCTGTAATATAGTTATAAAGAATCAGACACATGTAGCTACAGGGTATATCTACATCTACAGCCTCAGTATCAGAGTCTGGCCCCTGTAATATAGCTATAAAAAATCAGACACATGTAGCTACAGGGTACATCTACATCTACAGCCTCAGTATCAGAGTCTGGCCCCTGTAATATAGCTATAAAGAATCAGACACATGTAGCTACAGGGTACATCTACATCTACAGCCTCAGTATCAGAGAACGGCCCTTGTAATATAGTTATAAAGAATCAGACACATGTAGATACAGGGTACATCTACTTCTACAGCATCAGTATCAGAGTCTGGCCACTGTAATATAGTTATAAAGAATCAGAAACATGTAGCTACAGAATACATCTACATCTAGTCTCAGTATCAGAGTCTGACCCCTGTAATATAGTTATAAAGAATCAGACACATGTAGATACAGGGTACATCTACATCTACAGCCTCAGTATCAGAGTCTGGACCCTGTAATATAGTTATAAAGAATCAGACACATGTAGCTACAGGGTACATCTACAACCTCACTATCAGAGTTTGACTCCTGTAATATAGTTATAAAGAATCAGACACATGTAGATACAGGGTACATCTACAGCCTCACTATCAGAGTTTGACCCCTGTAATATAGTAATAAAGAATCAGACACATGTAGATACAGGGTACATCTACAGCCTCACTATCAGAGTTTGACCCCTGTAATATAGTTATAAAGTATCAGACACATGTAGCTACAGGGTACATCTACAGCCTCACTATCAGAGTTTGACCCCTGTAATATAGTAATAAAGAATCAGACACATGTAGCTACAGGGTACATCTACAGCCTCACTATCAGAGCTTGACCCCTGTAATATAGTTATAAAGAATCAGACACATGTAGCTACAGGGTATATCTACATCTACAGCCTCACTATCAGAGTTTGACCCCTGTAATATAGTAATAAAGAATCAGACACATGTAGATACAGGGTACATCTACAGCCTCACTATCAGAGTTTGACCCCTGTAATATAGTTATAAAGTATCAGACACATGTAGCTACAGGATACATCTACATCTACAGCCTCAGTACCAGAGTCTGACCCCTGTAATATAGTTATAAAGAATCAGACACATGTAGATACAGGGTACATCTACATCTACAGCCTCAGTATCAGAGTCTGACCCCTGTAATATAGTTATAAAGAATCAGACACATGTAGATACAGGGTACATCTACATCTACAGCCTCAGTACCAGAGTCTGACCCCTGTAATATAGTTATAAAGAATCAGACACATGTAGATACAGGGTACATCTACATCTACAGCCTCACTATCAGAGTTTCACCCCTGTAATATAGTTATAAAGAATCAGACACATGTAGCTACAGGGTACATCTACAGCCTCACTATCAGAGTTTGACCAATGTAATATAGTTATAAAGAATCAGACACATGTAGATAAAGGGTACATCTACATCTACAGCCTCAGTATCAGAGTCTGACCCCTGTAATATAGTTATAAAGAATCAGACACATGTAGCTACAGGGTACATCTACATCTACATCTACAGCCTCAGTACCAGAGTCTGACCCCTGTAATATAGTTATAAAGAATCAGACACATGTAGATACAGGGTACATCTACATCTACAGCCTCAGTACCAGAGTCTGACCACTGTAATATAGTTATAAAGAATCAGACACATGTAGATACAGGGTACATCTACATCTACAGCCTCACTATCAGAGTTTCACCCCTGTAATATAGTTATAAAGAATCAGACACATGTAGCTACAGGGTACATCTACAGCCTCACTATCAGAGTTTGACCAATGTAATATAGTTATAAAGAATCAGACACATGTAGATAAAGGGTACATCTACATCTACAGCCTCAGTATCAGAGTCTGACCCCTGTAATATAGTTATAAAGAATCAGACACATGTAGCTACAGGGTACATCTACATCTACATCTACAGCCTCAGTATCAGAGTCTGGCCCCTGTAATATAGTTATAAAGAATCAGACACATGTAGCTACAGAGTACATCTACATCTACAGTCTCAGTATCAGAGTCTGACCCCTGTAATATAGTTATAAAGAATCAGACACATGTAGCTACAGGGTACATCTACATCTACAGCCTCAGTATCAGAGTCTGACCCCTGTAATATAGTTATAAAGAATCAGACACATGTAGATACAGGCTACATCTACATCTACAGCCTCAGTATCAGAGTCTGACCCCTGTAATATAGTTATAAAGAATCAGACACATGTAGATACAGGGTATATTTACATCTACAGCCTCAGTACCAGAGTCTGACCCCTGTAATATAGTTATAAAGAATCAGACACATGTAGATACAGGGTACATCTACATCTACAGCCTCAGTATCAGACACATGTAGCTACAGGGTACATCTACAGCCTCAGTATCAGAGTCTGACCCCTGTAATATAGTTATAAAGAATCAGACACATGTAGATACAGGGTACATCTACATCTACAGCCTTAGTATCAGAGTCTGACCCCTGTAATATAGTTATAAAGAATCAGACACATGTAGCTACAGGGTACATCTACATCTACAGCCTCAGTATCAGAGTCTGGCCCCTGTAATATAGTTATAAAGAATCAGACACATGTAGATACAGGGTACATCTACATCTACAGCCTCAGTACCAGAGTCTGACCCCTGTAATATAGTTATAAAGAATCAGACACATGTAGATACAGGGTACATCTACATCTACAGCCTCAGTACCAGAGTCTGACCACTGTAATATAGTTATAAAGTATCAGACACCTGTAGTTACAGGGTACATCTACATCTACAGCCTCAGTATCAGAGTCTGACCCCTGTAATATAGTTATAAAGAATCAGACACATGTAGCTACAGGGTACATCTACATCTACAGCCTCAGTATCAGAGTCTGGACCCTGTAATATAGTTATAAAGAATCAGACACATGTAGATACAGGGTACATCTAAAGCCTCACTATCAGAGTTTGACCCCTGTAATATAGTAATAAAGAATCAGACACATGTAGATACAGGGTACATCTACAGCCTCACTATCAGAGTTTGACCCCTGTAATATAGTTATAAAGAATCAGACACATGTAGCTACAGGGTACATCTACATCTACAGCCTCAGTACCAGAGTCTGACCCCTTTAATATAGTTATAAAGAATCAGACACATGTAGATACAGGGTACATCTACTTCTACAGCCTCAGTATCAGAGTCTGACCCCTGTAATATAGTTATAAAGAATCAGACACATGTAGCTACAGGATACATCTACATCTACAGCCTCAGTACCAGAGTCTGACCACTGTAATATAGTTATAAATAATCAGACACATGTAGTTACAGGGTACATCTACATCTACAGCCTCAGTATCAGAGTCTGACCCCTGTAATATAGTTATAAAGAATCAGACACATGTAGCTACATGGTACATCTACATCTACAGCCTCAGTACCAGAGTCTGACCACTGTAATATAGTTATAAAGAATCAGACACATGTAGCTACAGGGTACATCTACAGCCTCAGTATCAGAGTCTGGCCCCTGTAATATAGTTATAAATAATCAGATACATGTAGCTACAGGGTACATCTACATCTACATCTACAGCCTCAGTATCAGAGTCTGGCCCCTGTAATATAGTTATAAAGAATCAGACACATGTAGATACAGGGTACATCTACATCTACAGCCTCAGTACCAGAGTCTGACCCCTGTAATATAGTTATAAAGAATCAGACACATGTAGATACAGGGTACATCTACATCTACAGCCTCAGGTACCAGAGTCTGACCCCTGTAATATAGTTATAAAGAATCAGACACATGTAGATACAGGGTACATCTACATCTACAGCCTCAGTACCAGAGTCTGACCCCTGTAATATAGTTATAAAGAATCAGACACATGTAGATACAGGGTACATCTACATCTACAGCCTCAGTATCAGAGTCTGACCCCTGTAATATAGTTATAAAGAATCAGACACATGTAGCTACAGGGTACATCTACATCTACAGCCTCAGTATCAGAGTCTGACCCCTGTAATATAGTTATCAAGAATCAGACACATGTAGATACATGCTACATCTACATCTACAGCCTCAGTATCAGAGTCTGACCCCTGTAATATAGTTATAAAGAATCAGACACATGTAGATACAGGGTACATCTACATCTACAGCCTCAGTATCAGAGTCTGGCCCCTGTAATATAGTTATAAAGAATCAGACACATGTAGATACAGGGTACATCTACATCTACAGCCTCAGGTACCAGAGTCTGACCCCTGTAATATAGTTATAAAGAATCAGACACATGTAGATACAGGGTACATCTACATCTAGAGCCTCAGTACCAGAGTCTGACCCCTGTAATATAGTTATAAAGAATCAGACACATGTAGATACAGGGTACATCTACATCTACAGCCTCAGGTACCAGAGTCTGACCCCTGTAATATAGTTATAAAGTATCAGACACATGTAGATACAGGGTACATCTACAGCCTCACTATCAGAGTTTGACCCCTGTAATATATTTATAAAGAATCAGACACATGTACTACAGGGTACATCTACAGCCTCACTATCAGAGTTTGACCCCTGTAATATAGTTATAAAGTATCAGACACCTGTAATATAGTTATAAAGTATCAGACACCTGTAGTTACAGGGTACATCTACATCCACAACCTCAGTATCAGAGTTGGACCCCTGTAATATAGTTATAAAGAATCAGACACATGTAGATACAGGGTACATCTACATCTACAGCCTCAGGTACCAGAGTCTGACCCCTGTAATATAGTTATAAAGTATCAGACACATGTAGATACAGGGTACATCTACAGCCTCACTATCAGAGTTTGACCCCTGTAATACAGTTATAAAGAATCAGACACATGTAGATACAGGGTACATCTACTTCTACAACCTCAGTATCAGAGTTGGACCCCTGTAATATAGTTATAAAGAATCAGACACATGTAGCTACAGGGTACATCTACATCTACAGCCTCAGTATCAGAGTCTGACCCCTGTAATATAGTTATAAAGAATCAGACACATGTAGATACAGGGTACATCTACATCTACAGCCTCAGTATCAGAGTCTTTTGCCCCTGTAATATAGTTATAAAGAATCAGACACATGTAGTTACAGGGTACATCTACATCTACAGCCTCAGTACCAGAGTCTGGCCCCTGTAATATAGTTATAAAGAATCAGACACATGTAGCTACAGGGTACATCTACAGCCTCAGTACCAGAGTCTGACCCCTGTAATATAGTTATAAAGAATCAGACACATGTAGCTACAGGGTACATCTACATCTACAGCCTCAGTATCAGAGTCTGACCCCTGTAATATAGTTATAAAGAATCAGACACATGTAGCTACAGGGTACATCTACATCTACAGCCTCAGTACCAGAGTCTGACCACTGTAATATAGTTATAAAGAATCAGACACATGTAGCTACAGGGTACATCTACATCTACAGCCTCAGTATCAGAGTATGGCCCCTGTAATATAGTTATAAAGAATCAGACACATGTAGCTACAGGGTACATCTACAGCCTCAGTACCAGAGTCTGACCCCTGTAATATAGTTATAAAGAATCAGACACATGTAGCTACAGGGTACATCTACATCTACAGCCTCAGTACCAGAGTCTGACCACTGTAATATAGTTATAAAGAATCAGACACATGTAGTTACAGGGTACATCTACATTTACAGCCTCAGTACCAGAGTCTGACCCCTGTAATATAGTTATAAAGAATCAGACACATGTAGCTACAGGGTACATCTACATCTACAGCCTCAGTACCAGAGTCTGACCCCTGTAATATAGTTATAAAGAATCAGACACATGTAGCTACAGGGTACATCTACAGCCTCAGTATCAGAGTCTGGCCCCTGTAATATAGTTATAAAGAATCAGACACATGTAGCTACAGGGTACATCTACATCTACAGCCTCAGTGCCAGAATCTGACCCTTGTAATATAGTTATAAAGAATCAGACACATGTAGATACAGGGTACATCTACATCTACAGCCTCAGTACCAGAGTCTGACCACTGTAATATAGTTATAAAGTATCAAACACATGTAGTTACAGGGTGCATCTACATCTACAGCCTCAGTGTCTGACCCCTGTAATATAGTTATAAAGAATCAGATACATGTAGCTACAGGGTACATCTACATCTACAGCCTCAGTACCAGAGTCTGACCCCTGTAATATAGTTATAAAGAATCAGACACATGTAGTTACAGGGTACATCTACATCTACAGCCTCAGTACCAGAGTCTGACCCCTGTAATATAGTTATAAAGAATCAGACACATGTAGCTACAGGGTACATCTACATCTACAGCCTCAGTACCAGAGTCTGACCCCTGTAATATAGTTATAAAGAATCAGACACATGTAGATACAGGGTACATCTACATCTACAGCCTCAGGTACCAGAGTCTGACCCCTGTAATATAGTTATAAAGTATCAGACACATGTAGATACAGGGTACATCTACAGCCTCACTATCAGAGTTTGACCCCTGTAATATATTTATAAAGAATCAGACACATGTACTACAGGGTACATCTACAGCCTCACTATCAGAGTTTGACCCCTGTAATATAGTTATAAAGAATCAGACACATGTAGATACAGGGTACATCTACAGCCTCACTATCAGAGTTTGACCCCTGTAATATAGTTATAAAGAATCAGACACATGTAGATACAGGGTACATCTACTTCTACAACCTCAGTATCAGAGTTGGACCCCTGTAATATAGTTATAAAGAATCAGACACATGTAGATACAGGGTACATCTACATCTACAGCCTCAGTATCAGAGTCTTTTGCCCCTATAATATAGTTATAAAGAATCTGACACATGTAGTTACAGGGTACATCTACATCTACAGCCTCAGTACCAGAGTCTGGCCCCTGTAATATAGTTATAAAGAATCAGACACATGTAGCTACAGGGTACATCTACAGCCTCAGTACCAGAGTCTGACCCCTGTAATATAGTTATAAAGAATCAGACACATGTAGCTACAGGGTACATCTACATCTACAGCCTCAGTATCAGAGTCTGACCCCTGTAATATAGTTATAAAGAATAAGACACATGTAGCTACAGGGTACATCTACATCTACAGCCTCAGTACCAGAGTCTGACCCCGGTAATATAGTTATCAAGAATCAGACACATGTAGCTACAGGGTACATCTACATCTACAGCCTCAGTACCAGAGTCTGACCACTGTAATATAGTTATCAAGAATCAGACACATGTAGTTACAGGGTACATCTACATCTACAGCCTCAGTACCAGAGTCTGACCCCTGTAATAAAGTTATAAAGAATCAGACACATGTAGCTACAGGTTACATCTACATCTACAGCCTCAGTATCAGAGTCTGGCCGCTGTAATATAGTTATAAAGAATCAGACACATGTAGATACAGGGTACATCTACATCTACAGCCTCAGTATCAGAGTCTGGCCCCTGTAATATAGCTATAAAGAATCAGACACATGTAGTTACAGGGTACATCTACATCTACAGCCTCAGTATCAGAGTCTGACCCTTGTAATAAAGTTATAAAGAATCAGACACATGTAGCTACAGGATACATCTACATCTACAGCCTCAGTACCAGAGTCTGACCCCTGTAATATAGTTATAAAGAATCAGACACATGTAGATACAGGGTACATCTACATCTACAGCCTCAGTACCAGAGTACATCTCTGCAATTCTTTTGTTATTTAGAACATACTTTTCTAAAGCTACACATAAAAAATACTTGTAGTCTACCTAAGAATATATACATCTTACATCTACCCCCTGCTGAATTTTGTTTTTTTAGTAAAATGTATACCATATCCATACTGTTCTGTTGTCAATAATATTAATCATTATAATATTTAATATTGTTTATACATATTCTAGATTTCATTGGAAAAGATATGACATGTGACTAATTTACATTTTTTACTGATATTCAAGATGTAGTTTTTCATATGGTCTCTAACCCACTTATTTATCTTCAAATTTATCAAAAGACGAAAAATGTCAATTCCTATTCCTGACAAGATACTCCGGATTCATACAATTTAACTGACATCAGTTATTGTGAGAAAGTTGGTGGTATTCTGGTATCCTTATTACCCTTTTTCAATAAATATGAACTTATTATTTTTGAAAGTTTACATTCTTTAATCAGCAACATAAAAAATAGACAATGATTTCTATGTTTATCACTAAAAATAGACAATGATTTCTATGTTTATCACTAAAAAGCAATTACACATGTACATGTATTTGTAATTAAAATCAGAAAACTTTTATTTAAAAGTTCACTCCTATATCGTTCAATATCTACAAATATATACTTACAGAATAACTCTCCTGTACATATTGTAAAGGATCCCTATGAAAAGACCTGTGAATACAATAATATACATTTGTACATGAAAAATATCATACAAAAATGTCCTACTGTACATACAATACATATTAATAATATGACTAATTGATATTAAATCTGTTAAAAGCAAAAAATGCATCATTTATTTTTATTTTGTACAAAAAGTAATGGTCTTTAACAATAGATTCTACCTTCCTAGCTAGACAGTTAACTATGAGCATTCATCAACCTTGCTATTGTACTGTCCATGTTTATATTGTCATTCATTTTTGCAAAAGTATCTGGTTTTTTTGAGTAGAAGCAAATCTGTGCAGGTATTTTATTGTTTGTTTATATATATACCGGTATTGTCATTGGAGATCCAGTTATCAAGAGGGGGGGGGGTTGTGATCATATTCACTGGTTTAACCCTGCCACATTTTGGTACCTGTCCCAGGGGAAGGGACTGGATTTCCAATGTCTATGTTGTGGTCTTTTATTTGTGTTCAGTGAATTAAGGTGCGAGGTGAATTGTTTGTTTTGTTGATTGGTGGAAATGCCGACCATCACTGCTATGTAATTATATGTAGCCTGGAGGTCTCATGATATCAGGGTAGTTAAAGGGGCATTTGTGGTAGGTACTACCAACAAAATTTGTGGGTGGGACTTATCATCAAAAATTTCCGTTGATATGAACAGCATAATTTTGAAACTGTATGTCACATGACCAACCACAGAAATTTGAATTAGTGATTTTTGTAGATTTTAGACTGATGAAGAATATTATTTTTAATAAGACTGAAAGTTTCGTAGGGGGGAACACTTGTGACCATATCTGTCAAATATTTTGCTCCAAAAGGAACTGTGAAACTATGTATCATTGATTTTTCCTCCTTGAGATAACCATGGTCAAAATAATGAACAAAGTAAGTCAGGAAAACACATTTGCTTCGTTTTAAAACGAGGAGTTATGGCCTATCTGAATCATATTATAATTTAAATATGATTCTTCCATTATTACTGATCATGCCAGATTTTAAAAAGAAGAAAGAAAATGAAACATCTAATTTTTGTTGTTGATTTTTTTTACCGAGGTGTTGCCTAAATGGTAGCTACGCCACTGATAAAGTTTCAAATTTAGTTTACAATATAGTATTGTGAACTTGAAATTAAAATTCTTATATTTTGGGGAGCGTCTCATGGTATCAAGGTAAACAGGTATTTAGGTTTCTGAGGGCTCCCATGGTCAAATCAATAAACACATCTCAGCCATTACTCCGAATTGTCTTTCAGTGCAACAAACGAAAAAAGTTTTGAAACTTCAATTATAAGTACAAATTTAACATTAAAAAGAAACATTTACAAATGTTGTTGGTGGTCTATTTTCATTTCTGAAGACAATTGTTGGATGCTGAAGTTTACTGACTTCCATGGGCAGAAGAAGCCATTGCAACTGTCCCGGGCTGAATAATTTGCATACGAAAATCAAATAAAATACTGATAAAAATATATGCCATTTTGTACAAAACAATTAAACCCATATATTTTTGCATTGAGGAAAACAACAACACAACTTACCGTTAATAATATTTTTATCAGTATTTTATTTGATTTTCGTATGCAAATTATTCAGCCCGAGACAGTTGCAATGGTTCCTTCCGACCATGGAAGTCTGTAAACTTCAGCATCAACAAAAAGTTCTCTGTGACGCTCTGATGATGGATTAATTCCCGAAAAAAGTAAGGCGGAAGTATATTTAGGTAGTATGGAATCGAAGCATACCACGAGATTTACATGAAAAAAGTGTGCAAAAAAATAAACTGCTTTGTTTACATTTTGACCGATTTTGGCATTAGGCCAAAAAAAATATGTGTCTTTACGGTCACCTGACCGACCCTAATTTTTGCTAGCAACCCTATGAATTTTTACACAGAATTCGGATAACCATTTTTGTTGTTTAACCAGCAGCAATGTTTTATTTATTCAACTGCAAGCTTTTTGTCGAAATTGAGAGCAAAGAAGGTAGAAAAACTGCATAATTCGTCATAAAACAGCTTCAATAAATGACGGCTTACCAGAAATTTCGAAAATGAAATACCGGAATCGGATTCCGGAACCGAGAACGACTATTTCCGGTTTTGCCGATAATAATGAAGAAAAAAACAAATTAATCCCGACTGACCCTAGATTTTTTTGATATGTGACAGTAAACACACATATATTTTTTTTGGCCTTACAGGAACATATATACTCCAAATTGATAGGCACAAATTCAGTCAGTATAACATAGATCCGAACTGTCCTCTCTGTAAAACAGAGGAAGAAAATCTGATACATTTCTTACTCAAATGTCCGTTATTGAGACCAATTTTGGCTCCGTTATTTGAGGCTTTAAAGGGGGAAGTCATCAGCTGCACCAATGAAAATACCTGGAAAAATATTTTCAACAATAGCCTATCCATAGTGAGATTGATAGTGGACTGCAGAAATTTTGCTAATATATTCAATGAAGACAAGAATGTAATGCACAGAATCGAGGAACTATCCAGAAACCTTTGCTATGCCCTACACGTCAAAAGGTTGCAAATCATGGACAATCAGAATGTAAATCCTCGTATGAGGTAAGCAGGGTGACAGCTTTCTAACCTCCACTTTTCATAACACATTGCAGCGAGTCATGGAAAATCAAAAAGAACACCTCTGACAGAGGTGAGCAAGGTTACAGCTTTCTATTCTCAATTATGTGTTCAATATTCGATAAGAAATCTACAGACTAGTACAGTGCTATCGCTAGGAGATGAGCAAGGTTACAGCTTGCTAACCTCCGCTATTCATTCATTCATAGGGTGTTCGGAGTGCTACCTATATGAAACTGTGGTCGGTCAGGCGAGCGACAATGTAAATAGATGTATATAAGTTCTTTTTAGATTTTTAATTCTAAATCCATTTTACAGAAGTTACGTTTTATGCAAGTACTTTGCGAAATTTTACCCTGCATAAGCAGGAGAGTTCCTCCTGTTGGAAGCTCATACAAAGAAGAAGGAAGCCTTGTTATTATTAAAATCCGGGTCGTTTCGCCCCGATTACCTGTTCGCCCCGGAAAGTGAGTCGATTCGCCCCGGAAAGTGAGTCGATTCGCCCCACTTAATCGCTATTATATCAAATTTCAATTTAGTATTACAGATCACCGACCCAGATCTAGCTCTTGATTCGTGGTATGACAAGTTCATTTATACCCTTAATAAGCATGCCCCTTTAATTTCTAAAAGAGTGAGGAAAAATAAACAGCCCAAATGGCACAAAAAAGAATTTGCCGACCTACGTCAGCAAAGGGATTATTATCATGGTATAAAAGATACCAAGAATTTCAAAAAATATAGAAACAAATTGACATCATCCATTAGAACCAGTAAAGCTAATTATTTTTCTGAGGCTATTAAATCTGGTAATAATGTAGGTGAATTATGGAAACACTTAAAGGACATAAACTCAGTATCAAAATGTCATATAAAATGTTTAACTATTGATGGTAAAAAGTGTGATAATATTGAAGATATTTGTAATAATTTTAATAACCATTTTTCGTCAGTGGCTGAACGCATCATCAAAAATTCCAACTTGAATGCGTCGACTGAAAAATTAGATAATTGGGTTAGTTCCAAGCTTTGGCTCGAAAATACATTTTCATATACTTGTATACTACCAGAAGAAGTACTTACTGAACTTTTGAAGTTGAATATTCACAAATCCAGTGGTTTGGATGGTATAAGTCCTAACATTTTGAAAATGTCAGCTACTGTTATTTACGAGTCGTTAACCCACATTTTCAACTCAAGTCTTTGTACTGGAAACTTTCCTTCAAAACTTAAGCTGGCTAGAGTAACCCCACTTTATAAATCAGGAGATATTGCAGATATGAACAATTATAGACCCATATCAGTACTTCCTAGCTTATCTAAGTTATTTGAAAAAATAGTTTATGCACAGATTTATGAATATTTAATCAAATACAAACTGATTCATCCGAATCAATCTGGTTTCAGATCTAAGCATTCTTGTGTGACAGCTTTAACTAAAATTGTTGATCATATTCTAAAAGAAATGGATCAAGGGAATTACACAGGGGTTTTGTTTCTTGATTTTAAAAAGGCATTTGACATGGTTAATCACACTATTTTATTATCAAAGTTAAAAGTATATAAACTTGATGACTTATCTTTAAATTGGTTTAGATCATATTTGTCGGAAAGCTCTCAAAAAGTAATTATCAATAATTATGAATCATCTGCACAAAATATTAAATATGGAATACCACAAGGAAGCATACTTGGACCCTTGCTTTTTCTTTTGTACCGACAAAGTTGATGGAAAAATTAAGCTATGCAAACATATTAACCAACATAACGTTACATCAAATTGACTCAACTTCGTTACATTTGTTATTTCAAAGAAACTTTACTTTAAAAAATGTGATAAATTATCAAGATTTTCTTTATGGTATAAGTTTGCCAGATATTCACCTTGATTTAGTATTTATAAACGATGTCTTGATTTGTCAAACATTGTGTCCCATAACATTAATTTTGCAATTACCACGATATCATAGGAAACCATTTCTGGGAGGTACATCGGCGTTGTCATAGGGAAAAGTGGCAACGTATTTTTAAACAAATTCAAAGAATAAAATGAATTGTGGGGGAAAATTGGTTTCTACACCGGGGAATAAAATATAACATTTTTGGATTAATTCCGATAACTAGTTACGTTACACAGACGTTAAACATTAAGTACCGCGGTACCATAGAACCCCGGGCTACCCATGAACAAGCCTTACAACATCCAAAATACGAATATTTGCAATGGTATTTTCCATATTTCATTTTTTAAAGCACTATTAATAAATGAGGGCGAACGGGAATCGGGTCGAAACGACCCGGGGCGAACGGGAATAGGGGCGAAACGACCCGCGGTGAACGAGAATAGGGGCGAAACGACTCAGGGGGCGAACGGGATTCGGGGCGAAACGACCTGGTACCTTATTATATATTGGACACGATTTTCTGCCCATTGCTTAAGTTATATTCATATTGACACAACGTTTAGTGCCTGTGTGTAAATAAACTAAAAATAGTCAATAAGATGACGGCGTGCGGAAATTGAAAGAAGAAGAAATACGCTCCGACTAAACTAAACTAAGACAGATTATTTAGATACACTTTCTGTCATTCTAACCGTCTTGGTGTTGCCTCTTCTGCATCAAAAAACTCATCTAGTTCACTGTCAGACGACATTTCGTCACCAAAACTACATAATATTCATATTTTCACAATAAATATGAAACGGTGTTGTCAAATCTTCCAAAATTAATCCAAAAAAGGAAGTGGGTAATTCATTTTCGGATCTTTTCACGAAATGATTGAAAATGCCAGAGAGGACCCGAACGCCCAACTATCAAAAATCTTGAAAATGTGCACTGAAGTTACTGTTCTGAGTCTTTCGGTTAGTTTTTAAATGATTTAGTAAAAACTGTTTTCATCATCGACAACAGATTGTTATTTCTACAGCGATTAAAACCAGATAGATCGAAAAACAATAAAAGCGTGAAGCCTGAAAATATTTCCCAGAATTCCATAGTGGAAAATGGAAAACCTTGTGGTCGAAGTTTGTGGCGCAAACGGAGCATTTTATCAGGTAATATTTGATGTAACAATTTGAATTGTTGTTTAAGATTATAACACATTTGAGAAGCATGTCGGAGTAAACCGTTAATAAGTAAATAAGTCAGAAATGTATTGTGTGTCAAGTTGTAGGTGGTCGCCAAAAAAGTGTCAAACTTGTCGGCATGACAGTTTTACTTTCACTTGTCAACTTTCGAGAAACTTGTACTTTCGATTTGACGAGAGACAAGAAAAAGTCGAAATAAATGTGTTTTAATGTTAATAAGATGTTTGATTTGATATAACCATTTAATAGGTTGAAATGATTCAGCCATGAGTCACTTAGACTTGTAGTTTTATCATGTTTTAGTCAGTTCTCAGCTTCAGTTGCTGATTGCTACACAGATAATGGAGTGGGTTTACTGTTTTTATATTTTGTTGTATCACTGCCAAGTTGAATGTTATTAGTCGATCATATGTTTATTGTGATAAAACATTTGTATTTTTGTTCTTCAATAAAACTTAAAATTGTCTTAAGTTTAAAAGTTAGATGTTTATGATGTTTATCATCATGTTACATGTTTCATCCTCCTACTTTCACACATACCACAAACAGTCACCAGAGTTAAAACATTTGTTATGGTAGAACTTTTAACTTTATTCTTCTGTACCAAATAAAGGCAAGAGATTTTCATTTCACTCAGAATTCAACATACAGTACACTCCAAGTGTATCAACGCTCATACTCTCAGGTCGGACAATATCCCTCCCAAAATGTCTGACTCACTCCAGAGAAATATCCGATAAATTTGAGAGCCAACACCCTCTAACTCTGAGTATTTGGTCGGACGCGAGAGTGGATATTTAAAGATTTTTTTTTACAATTCTCGAGGTGAACATGTCAAACATTTTGTGATCGATGTCAGGCCTCTACAATAACATATTTTTCAACTTGTCCCTTCGGACAACTAACTAAAAAAAGTACTTGTCCGAGAAAAGTAATAAAAATTACAAAACCTAGAGAATAATTATCCAGGGCTCCCACTACTTTCAAATTAGAGGGAGAAGTGACTTTTCTTTCAGAGAGCTCACAGGGAGAAGTCAATTGTGATTAATCGAAACATTGTTTTGCGACCCCTCTGACGTTACCCTGCCCAAATTTAGTAAATAGTTAAAGCTGCCTGAACTGATTTGTTCTGGGTTTTTTTTTATTCATAACTACCTTAAGGACATATATTCAATGTCACATGTTTATTTCTGTCTACCTTGATTGGAGTCTTGCATACCCAGAGCTCCAGATAATTTTCAAGTCCAAAGGGTAATTACCCCCTACTTTTGAAAATGATGGGTATTTGCATATTTCCTATGCACTGTTGTACTCTCTACTTCAGAAAAGATTGCTTACATGTACACTTTTAAAATTATGTTTGACACAAGTGTTATTCATTAAACGCAGGATGCAAGTGAAATGTACATCTCTGTTTAATTTGACACGATTGTGTCATGTTTATTAATAAAATGTTGTAAATATTTTGTTTTTTGATCGTCAACTTCGGCAGTTTTCACAGCCGTTTTGATAATGTCATCAATGATTCATTTAACTATACTGTCACTAGACACAGATTAAACTGTCAGGAACGTAAGTATAGAATTTTCCGTAGCGCTCTTGCTCTTAGTAGCCCGCTTATTCATGTTCTTGCTCATTTTCGGTAATCCCTCATTTTCAACGAACAATGTGTTCCCAAATTTACTTTCGTTTTACTTCTTACGTAAACCGCATTTATTTGTAATATTGACCGCGATTGGATGATTTATTGTAAACATCCAATCAGATCTTTTTTGACATCGATGTTTAGAAAGGCAAACATTCGGTACCCCTTGGATGTATACGCTCTCTCCTTCGAAAAGTATAAAGGGAAGTAATTACGGGGAATTTCTCAAAGACAAAAATGTATTGTTATGTACAAACTGTACAAGTACGCTCCTAATTTGGAAAGTTTGTTTACACAGCAATATGTATGCATAAAGTGTACACTCTGATCTGATAATACAGCCGTTTTTACTCGTTTTCATAGCGTAAAAAACGTAAATACGCAGCTCATCTGGAGCTCTGATACCAGTGATTTTTATATGTAACCCCCCCCCTTTTTTTTTTCCTTTTGAAATATTACTGTGTTGTGATCCAATACCGCACAAATTGTAATAACTCATATTTGTGTTATATAAATCCTTGTTTCTGGTAAAAAAAAATATACCTAGATACTATATATACCAGTATCTAGGTATATATTTTTTACCAGAAACAAGTGATATAAATAAAGCAAAGTATTTTATTTAAATTCACAGAGAAATAAAAATTTTAGTGGATCTTTTCAACCAGATCAGGAAAAACTTGTAATATTTGTCCATTTCAAAGGTTTCAATATTTCCCAAAAGCCTAAATCAAGTCCTCTATATCGTATTTTGCACAAAAGACAAGTTTAAATTTGGCGCCAAATTGATATCCGATAATTTTTATGTGTCCGTTCCGGAGTGATTCTTGTTCTTATATTTCAAATATTGATATTTCCGTTCATTAAAGCGTTTCTGAGATTGCGACTTTAATTTTGTCAATGTCCTTGAACTTCATATGGAGGAACGATAAATGATACAATAAAAGAGTTTTTATCTGGCGTTTCACTTTAGTTTTAATCAAAATAAATTATGGACCAATTGGAGATCAAACAGGGCTCTTTTATACAACAAACCCAGTATTTTATACCAGTGGAAATAGATTTTTCCGTCGTACCGGCACGTTTGTGAATCTCTGATTTTTTTCACTTGTCCCATCGGACAACCGTAATACAAGATCTACTTGTCCGACGTCAGTTTTCACTGGTATCGGACAAACGTTAATGTCAAGGCCTGGATGTGTATTTGTAAGCGTACTTTTTTTCCGTTGTGTAGAATGTCCGGGTACGTAAATACCCTAGTGTATTTCTACCTTGCACCATATTCGCGCCAGGAAAGGTACAGCACGCACAGCGCGATTTAGCAAGAAATCACTCGGGTCAGACGTCGGTGAAATCAAGGAAATGTCGGAGAAATTAAAAAAAAAAGTCGGTGTTGACACCGCGAAATGTCCGAGAAAAATCGAACACGGTGATTTACTATAAAACACCGACATTGACGATTAAACGCCGCGAAATAAAGAAATGGGATATTAACCTTTATTTGTACATTTGTATGTTCTTGAGACTGTCATTTTTGATAATATGAATGATTCATAGCAAATTTTCATTTTCAGGTGTGCAAGCTATGTGATCATTTTTCGTTCTTTAATTCTGATATTTGCTTTTGTTTTAATCTATTATGTTTAGAAAACAATGCCGGTACAAACGTTTAGTATTATGTGATCATTACCATTTATAAGCTTGTGTTGTATTATTTTGTTAATTAAAATAAACTTGATCTTTTGAATGCAAGCTTGGTATCCCGAGTTAATTTGCTTTCGGGTGTTCAATTAATGTCGACTTGGCACGTGACTTAAGTTCACCTGTTACAAAAGTTTCTAGATCCCCAAAAGCACGCTTTGATCGATAGCATGTGGAAACCTTTCTAGATTCTCGTTCACGTGAAAAATATGTGTACAAATCAGAAATGGAACTTTTATTAAAGGTAAAATAACACGTGGCTTGCAAGGGGATTAACGACATACAAATACGAAAAAGCACGTTTGCTTTAGATAAAAAATTACATCGATTTTTTTTTTCAATCATTCTCGCTCTGTGTGTTTTTAAATCAATCCCGCAGCCTCAGGTAACTGTGTATTTCACCTTTTAGTGACCGAGTTCAATGTGTGCACTACATAAAAATAGACACATCCGTACATTGATAAAACACAGGTGATTAAAAAAAAATAACATCAATATAAACCAATCGAAATGTTGGGATTAGACAAGGATTTATATAGTAGGACTACTATATATATCCCTGGATTAGATAATATACGCAAAACAAGATGCGTGCTCAGCCTCATAAATCCTATAAATAAAATGTATGCCATGCTGGCATCCCTGAAAAAAAAACCGGTATCAAATTGAAATATAAAGTACGAAATAGTAAAAAAACTAAACTAAGCAACAAAGAACACATGAAGTACAGTTACATGTACGTGTATACACGTATGATTTTCGCCGCGGTGTTGTCACCGGCAATTAAAATATTTCACCGACATTTAGGTCCTAATTTGTTAATTTTCGCGGTGAAAGTTTTACCGACATTTTACGGTGATTTTATGACATATCACCGACATTTCACCGCGAAAAAACACCGACCAAGGTGATTTCTTGCTAAAACGTGCTGTGCGTGCTGTAGCTCAAAGGTCAATATATAACTGAAATATTGTTGAAAAGTGACGTTTAAACACCTATAGCCTCATATAAATTATTTTTCCGTCGTACCGGCACGTTTGTGAATCTCTGATTTTTTCACTTGTCCCATCGGACAACCGTAATACAAGATCTACTTGTCCGATGTCAGTTTTCATTGGTATCGGACAAACGTTAATGTCAAGGCCTGGATGTGTATTTGTAAGCGTACTTTTTTTCCGGTGTGTAGAATGTCCGGGTACGTAAATACCCTAGTGTATTTCTACCTTGCACCATATTCGCGCCAGGAAAGGTACAGCACGCACAGCGCGATTTAGCAAGAAATCACTCGGGTCAGACGTCGGTGAAATCAAGGAAATGTCGGAGAAATTAAAAAAAAAGTCGGTGTTGACACCGCGAAATGTCCGAGAAAAATCGAACACGGTGATTTACTATAAAACACCGACATTGACGATTAAACGCCGCGAAATAAAGAAATGGGATGTTAACCTTTATTTGTACATTTGTATGTTCTTGAGACTGTCATTTTTGATAATATGAATGATTCATAGCAAATTTTCATTTTCAGGTGTGCAAGCTATGTGATCATTTTTCGTTCTTTAATTCTGATATTTGCTTTTGTTTTAATCTATTATGTTTAGAAAACAATGCCGGTACAAACGTTTAGTATTATGTGATCATTACCATTTATAAGCTTGTGTTGTATTATTTTGTTAATTAAAATAAACTTGATCTTTTGAATGCAAGCTTGGTATCCCGAGTTAATTTGCTTTCGGGTGTTCAATTAATGTCGACTTGGCACGTGACTTAAGTTCACCTGTTACAAAAGTTTCTAGATCCCCAAAAGCACGCTTTGATCGATAGCATGTGGAAACCTTTCTAGATTCTCGTTCACGTGAAAAATATGTGTACAAATCAGAAATGGAACTTTTATTAAAGGTAAAATAACACGTGGCTTGCAAGGGGATTAACGACATACAAATACGAAAAAGCACGTTTGCTTTAGATAAAAAATTACATCGATTTTTTTTTTCAATCATTCTCGCTCTGTGTGTTTTTAAATCAATCCCGCAGCCTCAGGTAACTGTGTATTTCACCTTTTAGTGACCGAGTTCAATGTGTGCACTACATAAAAATAGACACATCCGTACATTGATAAAACACAGGTGATTAAAAAAAAATAACATCAATATAAACCAATCGAAATGTTGGGATTAGACAAGGATTTATATAGTAGGACTACTATATATATCCCTGGATTAGATAATATACGCAAAACAAGATGCGTGCTCAGCCTCATAAATCCTATAAATAAAATGTATGCCATGCTGGCATCCCTGAAAAAAAAACCGGTATCAAATTGAAATATAAAGTACGAAATAGTAAAAAAACTAAACTAAGCAACAAAGAACACATGAAGTACAGTTACATGTACGTGTATACACGTATGATTTTCGCCGCGGTGTTGTCACCGGCAATTAAAATATTTCACCGACATTTAGGTCCTAATTTGTTAATTTTCGCGGTGAAAGTTTTACCGACATTTTACGGTGATTTTATGACATATCACCGACATTTCACCGCGAAAAAACACCGACCAAGGTGATTTCTTGCTAAAACGTGCTGTGCGTGCTGTAGCTCAAAGGTCAATATATAACTGAAATATTGTTGAAAAGTGACGTTTAAACACCTATAGCCTCATATAAATTATTTTTCCGTCGTACCGGCACGTTTGTGAATCTCTGATTTTTTCACTTGTCCCATCGGACAACCGTAATACAAGATCTACTTGTCCGACGTCAGTTTTCATTGGTATCGGACAAACGTTAATGTCAAGGCCTGGATGTGTATTTGTAAGCGTACTTTTTTTCCGGTGTGTAGAATGTCCGGGTACGTAAATACCCTAGTGTATTTCTACCTTGCACCATATTCGCGCCAGGAAAGGTACAGCACGCACAGCGCGATTTAGCAAGAAATCACTCGGGTCAGACGTCGGTGAAATCAAGGAAATGTCGGAGAAATTAAAAAAAAAGTCGGTGTTGACACCGCGAAATGTCCGAGAAAAATCGAACACGGTGATTTACTATAAAACACCGACATTGACGATTAAACGCCGCGAAATAAAGAAATGGGATGTTAACCTTTATTTGTACATTTGTATGTTCTTGAGACTGTCATTTTTGATAATATGAATGATTCATAGCAAATTTTCATTTTCAGGTGTGCAAGCTATGTGATCATTTTTCGTTCTTTAATTCTGATATTTGCTTTTGTTTTAATCTATTATGTTTAGAAAACAATGCCGGTACAAACGTTTAGTATTATGTGATCATTACCATTTATAAGCTTGTGTTGTATTATTTTGTTAATTAAAATAAACTTGATCTTTTGAATGCAAGCTTGGTATCCCGAGTTAATTTGCTTTCGGGTGTTCAATTAATGTCGACTTGGCACGTGACTTAAGTTCACCTGTTACAAAAGTTTCTAGATCCCCAAAAGCACGCTTTGATCGATAGCATGTGGAAACCTTTCTAGATTCTCGTTCACGTGAAAAATATGTGTACAAATCAGAAATGGAACTTTTATTAAAGGTAAAATAACACGTGGCTTGCAAGGGGATTAACGACATACAAATACGAAAAAGCACGTTTGCTTTAGATAAAAAATTACATCGATTTTTTTTTTCAATCATTCTCGCTCTGTGTGTTTTTAAATCAATCCCGCAGCCTCAGGTAACTGTGTATTTCACCTTTTAGTGACCGAGTTCAATGTGTGCACTACATAAAAATAGACACATCCGTACATTGATAAAACACAGGTGATTAAAAAAAAATAACATCAATATAAACCAATCGAAATGTTGGGATTAGACAAGGATTTATATAGTAGGACTACTATATATATCCCTGGATTAGATAATATACGCAAAACAAGATGCGTGCTCAGCCTCATAAATCCTATAAATAAAATGTATGCCATGCTGGCATCCCTGAAAAAAAAACCGGTATCAAATTGAAATATAAAGTACGAAATAGTAAAAAAACTAAACTAAGCAACAAAGAACACATGAAGTACAGTTACATGTACGTGTATACACGTATGATTTTCGCCGCGGTGTTGTCACCGGCAATTAAAATATTTCACCGACATTTAGGTCCTAATTTGTTAATTTTCGCGGTGAAAGTTTTACCGACATTTTACGGTGATTTTATGACATATCACCGACATTTCACCGCGAAAAAACACCGACCAAGGTGATTTCTTGCTAAAACGTGCTGTGCGTGCTGTAGCTCAAAGGTCAATATATAACTGAAATATTGTTGAAAAGTGACGTTTAAACACCTATAGCCTCATATAAATTATTTTTCCGTCGTACCGGCACGTTTGTGAATCTCTGATTTTTTCACTTGTCCCATCGGACAACCGTAATACAAGATCTACTTGTCCGACGTCAGTTTTCATTGGTATCGGACAAACGTTAATGTCAAGGCCTGGATGTGTATTTGTAAGCGTACTTTTTTTCCGGTGTGTAGAATGTCCGGGTACGTAAATACCCTAGTGTATTTCTACCTTGCACCATATTCGCGCCAGGAAAGGTACAGCACGCACAGCGCGATTTAGCAAGAAATCACTCGGGTCAGACGTCGGTGAAATCAAGGAAATGTCGGAGAAATTAAAAAAAAAGTCGGTGTTGACACCGCGAAATGTCCGAGAAAAATCGAACACGGTGATTTACTATAAAACACCGACATTGACGATTAAACGCCGCGAAATAAAGAAATGGGATGTTAACCTTTATTTGTACATTTGTATGTTCTTGAGACTGTCATTTTTGATAATATGAATGATTCATAGCAAATTTTCATTTTCAGGTGTGCAAGCTATGTGATCATTTTTCGTTCTTTAATTCTGATATTTGCTTTTGTTTTAATCTATTATGTTTAGAAAACAATGCCGGTACAAACGTTTAGTATTATGTGATCATTACCATTTATAAGCTTGTGTTGTATTATTTTGTTAATTAAAATAAACTTGATCTTTTGAATGCAAGCTTGGTATCCCGAGTTAATTTGCTTTCGGGTGTTCAATTAATGTCGACTTGGCACGTGACTTAAGTTCACCTGTTACAAAAGTTTCTAGATCCCCAAAAGCACGCTTTGATCGATAGCATGTGGAAACCTTTCTAGATTCTCGTTCACGTGAAAAATATGTGTACAAATCAGAAATGGAACTTTTATTAAAGGTAAAATAACACGTGGCTTGCAAGGGGATTAACGACATACAAATACGAAAAAGCACGTTTGCTTTAGATAAAAAATTACATCGATTTTTTTTTTCAATCATTCTCGCTCTGTGTGTTTTTAAATCAATCCCGCAGCCTCAGGTAACTGTGTATTTCACCTTTTAGTGACCGAGTTCAATGTGTGCACTACATAAAAATAGACACATCCGTACATTGATAAAACACAGGTGATTAAAAAAAAATAACATCAATATAAACCAATCGAAATGTTGGGATTAGACAAGGATTTATATAGTAGGACTACTATATATATCCCTGGATTAGATAATATACGCAAAACAAGATGCGTGCTCAGCCTCATAAATCCTATAAATAAAATGTATGCCATGCTGGCATCCCTGAAAAAAAAACCGGTATCAAATTGAAATATAAAGTACGAAATAGTAAAAAAACTAAACTAAGCAACAAAGAACACATGAATTACAGTTACATGTACGTGTATACACGTATGATTTTCGCCGCGGTGTTGTCACCGACATTTAGGTCCTAATTTGTTAATTTTCGCGGTGAAAGTTTTACCGACATTTTACGGTGATTTTATGACATATCACCGACATTTCACCGCGAAAAAACACCGACCAAGGTGATTTCTTGCTAAAACGTGCTGTGCGTGCTGTAGCTCAAAGGTCAATATATAACTGAAATATTGTTGAAAAGTGACGTTTAAACACCTATAGCCTCATATAAATTATTTTTCCGTCGTACCGGCACGTTTGTGAATCTCTGATTTTTTCACTTGTCCCATCGGACAACCGTAATACAAGATCTACTTGTCCGACGTCAGTTTTCATTGGTATCGGACAAACGTTAATGTCAAGGCCTGGATGTGTATTTGTAAGCGTACTTTTTTTCCGGTGTGTAGAATGTCCGGGTACGTAAATACCCTAGTGTATTTCTACCTTGCACCATATTCGCGCCAGGAAAGGTACAGCACGCACAGCGCGATTTAGCAAGAAATCACTCGGGTCAGACGTCGGTGAAATCAAGGAAATGTCGGAGAAATTAAAAAAAAAGTCGGTGTTGACACCGCGAAATGTCCGAGAAAAATCGAACACGGTGATTTACTATAAAACACCGACATTGACGATTAAACGCCGCGAAATAAAGAAATGGGATGTTAACCTTTATTTGTACATTTGTATGTTCTTGAGACTGTCATTTTTGATAATATGAATGATTCATAGCAAATTTTCATTTTCAGGTGTGCAAGCTATGTGATCATTTTTCGTTCTTTAATTCTGATATTTGCTTTTGTTTTAATCTATTATGTTTAGAAAACAATGCCGGTACAAACGTTTAGTATTATGTGATCATTACCATTTATAAGCTTGTGTTGTATTATTTTGTTAATTAAAATAAACTTGATCTTTTGAATGCAAGCTTGGTATCCCGAGTTAATTTGCTTTCGGGTGTTCAATTAATGTCGACTTGGCACGTGACTTAAGTTCACCTGTTACAAAAGTTTCTAGATCCCCAAAAGCACGCTTTGATCGATAGCATGTGGAAACCTTTCTAGATTCTCGTTCACGTGAAAAATATGTGTACAAATCAGAAATGGAACTTTTATTAAAGGTAAAATAACACGTGGCTTGCAAGGGGATTAACGACATACAAATACGAAAAAGCACGTTTGCTTTAGATAAAAAATTACATCGATTTTTTTTTTCAATCATTCTCGCTCTGTGTGTTTTTAAATCAATCCCGCAGCCTCAGGTAACTGTGTATTTCACCTTTTAGTGACCAAGTTCAATGTGTGCACTACATAAAAATAGACACATCCGTACATTGATAAAACACAGGTGATTAAAAAAAAATAACATCAATATAAACCAATCGAAATGTTGGGATTAGACAAGGATTTATATAGTAGGACTACTATATATATCCCTGGATTAGATAATATACGCAAAACAAGATGCGTGCTCAGCCTCATAAATCCTATAAATAAAATGTATGCCATGCTGGCATCCCTGGAAAAAAAACCGGTATCAAATTGAAATATAAAGTACGAAATAGTAAAAAAACTAAACTAAGCAACAAAGAACACATGAAGTACAGTTACATGTACGTGTATACACGTATGATTTTCGCCGCGGTGTTGTCACCGACATTTAGGTCCTAATTTGTTAATTTTCGCGGTATCGGACAAACGTTAATGTCAAGGCCTGGATGTGTATTTGTAAGCGTACTTTTTTTCCGGTGTGTAGAATGTCCGGGTACGTAAATACCCTAGTGTATTTCTACCTTGCACCATATTCGCGCCAGGAAAGGTACAGCACGCACAGCGCGATTTAGCAAGAAATCACTCGGGTCAGACGTCGGTGAAATCAAGGAAATGTCGGAGAAATTAAAAAAAAAGTCGGTGTTGACACCGCGAAATGTCCGAGAAAAATCGAACACGGTGATTTACTATAAAACACCGACATTGACGATTAAACGCCGCGAAATAAAGAAATGGGATGTTAACCTTTATTTGTACATTTGTATGTTCTTGAGACTGTCATTTTTGATAATATGAATGATTCATAGCAAATTTTCATTTTCAGGTGTGCAAGCTATGTGATCATTTTTCGTTCTTTAATTCTGATATTTGCTTTTGTTTTAATCTATTATGTTTAGAAAACAATGCCGGTACAAACGTTTAGTATTATGTGATCATTACCATTTATAAGCTTGTGTTGTATTATTTTGTTAATTAAAATAAACTTGATCTTTTGAATGCAAGCTTGGTATCCCGAGTTAATTTGCTTTCGGGTGTTCAATTAATGTCGACTTGGCACGTGACTTAAGTTCACCTGTTACAAAAGTTTCTAGATCCCCAAAAGCACGCTTTGATCGATAGCATGTGGAAACCTTTCTAGATTCTCGTTCACGTGAAAAATATGTGTACAAATCAGAAATGGAACTTTTATTAAAGGTAAAATAACACGTGGCTTGCAAGGGGATTAACGACATACAAATACGAAAAAGCACGTTTGCTTTAGATAAAAAATTACATCGATTTTTTTTTTCAATCATTCTCGCTCTGTGTGTTTTTAAATCAATCCCGCAGCCTCAGGTAACTGTGTATTTCACCTTTTAGTGACCGAGTTCAATGTGTGCACTACATAAAAATAGACACATCCGTACATTGATAAAACACAGGTGATTAAAAAAAAATAACATCAATATAAACCAATCGAAATGTTGGGATTAGACAAGGATTTATATAGTAGGACTACTATATATATCCCTGGATTAGATAATATACGCAAAACAAGATGCGTGCTCAGCCTCATAAATCCTATAAATAAAATGTATGCCATGCTGGCATCCCTGAAAAAAAAACCGGTATCAAATTGAAATATAAAGTACGAAATAGTAAAAAAACTAAACTAAGCAACAAAGAACACATGAATTACAGTTACATGTACGTGTATACACGTATGATTTTCGCCGCGGTGTTGTCACCGACATTTAGGTCCTAATTTGTTAATTTTCGCGGTGAAAGTTTTACCGACATTTTACGGTGATTTTATGACATATCACCGACATTTCACCGCGAAAAAACACCGACCAAGGTGATTTCTTGCTAAAACGTGCTGTGCGTGCTGTAGCTCAAAGGTCAATATATAACTGAAATATTGTTGAAAAGTGACGTTTAAACACCTATAGCCTCATATAAATTATTTTTCCGTCGTACCGGCACGTTTGTGAATCTCTGATTTTTTCACTTGTCCCATCGGACAACCGTAATACAAGATCTACTTGTCCGACGTCAGTTTTCATTGGTATCGGACAAACGTTAATGTCAAGGCCTGGATGTGTATTTGTAAGCGTACTTTTTTTCCGGTGTGTAGAATGTCCGGGTACGTAAATACCCTAGTGTATTTCTACCTTGCACCATATTCGCGCCAGGAAAGGTACAGCACGCACAGCGCGATTTAGCAAGAAATCACTCGGGTCAGACGTCGGTGAAATCAAGGAAATGTCGGAGAAATTAAAAAAAAAGTCGGTGTTGACACCGCGAAATGTCCGAGAAAAATCGAACACGGTGATTTACTATAAAACACCGACATTGACGATTAAACGCCGCGAAATAAAGAAATGGGATGTTAACCTTTATTTGTACATTTGTATGTTCTTGAGACTGTCATTTTTGATAATATGAATGATTCATAGCAAATTTTCATTTTCAGGTGTGCAAGCTATGTGATCATTTTTCGTTCTTTAATTCTGATATTTGCTTTTGTTTTAATCTATTATGTTTAGAAAACAATGCCGGTACAAACGTTTAGTATTATGTGATCATTACCATTTATAAGCTTGTGTTGTATTATTTTGTTAATTAAAATAAACTTGATCTTTTGAATGCAAGCTTGGTATCCCGAGTTAATTTGCTTTCGGGTGTTCAATTAATGTCGACTTGGCACGTGACTTAAGTTCACCTGTTACAAAAGTTTCTAGATCCCCAAAAGCACGCTTTGATCGATAGCATGTGGAAACCTTTCTAGATTCTCGTTCACGTGAAAAATATGTGTACAAATCAGAAATGGAACTTTTATTAAAGGTAAAATAACACGTGGCTTGCAAGGGGATTAACGACATACAAATACGAAAAAGCACGTTTGCTTTAGATAAAAAATTACATCGATTTTTTTTTTCAATCATTCTCGCTCTGTGTGTTTTTAAATCAATCCCGCAGCCTCAGGTAACTGTGTATTTCACCTTTTAGTGACCAAGTTCAATGTGTGCACTACATAAAAATAGACACATCCGTACATTGATAAAACACAGGTGATTAAAAAAAAATAACATCAATATAAACCAATCGAAATGTTGGGATTAGACAAGGATTTATATAGTAGGACTACTATATATATCCCTGGATTAGATAATATACGCAAAACAAGATGCGTGCTCAGCCTCATAAATCCTATAAATAAAATGTATGCCATGCTGGCATCCCTGGAAAAAAAACCGGTATCAAATTGAAATATAAAGTACGAAATAGTAAAAAAACTAAACTAAGCAACAAAGAACACATGAAGTACAGTTACATGTACGTGTATACACGTATGATTTTCGCCGCGGTGTTGTCACCGGCAATTAAAATATTTCACCGACATTTAGGTCCTAATTTGTTAATTTTCGCGGTGAAAGTTTTACCGACATTTTACGGTGATTTTATGACATATCACCGACATTTCACCGCGAAAAAACACCGACCAAGGTGATTTCTTGCTAAAACGTGCTGTGCGTGCTGTAGCTCAAAGGTCAATATATAACTGAAATATTGTTGAAAAGTGACGTTTAAACACCTATAGCCTCATATAAATTATTTTTCCGTCGTACCGGCACGTTTGTGAATCTCTGATTTTTTCACTTGTCCCATCGGACAACCGTAATACAAGATCTACTTGTCCGACGTCAGTTTTCATTGGTATCGGACAAACGTTAATGTCAAGGCCTGGATGTGTATTTGTAAGCGTACTTTTTTTCCGGTGTGTAGAATGTCCGGGTACGTAAATACCCTAGTGTATTTCTACCTTGCACCATATTCGCGCCAGGAAAGGTACAGCACGCACAGCGCGATTTAGCAAGAAATCACTCGGGTCAGACGTCGGTGAAATCAAGGAATTTCTCACCGTAAATGTATTTATTTTATTAAGATATTTATACACATTTATAAGAAAAAAGATATAAATTTATTTTTTAAGTACAAATAAATTGGAAGTCGGCTTGAAAATCGAAAACACAAAATAGTTATCTATGTTTATAAGTCTTAGTAAAAGGAGTCTTGAGCAACGTTTTTTTTTTCACACCTGTGATAGGTGTATTTGTATATCATGAATGCACAATGCGACGACATGCTGAGATGGGTGATGTTTTGACAAGTAAACTGTCAAAAAAACGTAGAATACACTAATAAAATATTATTTCACCTATATCAGGACTCTGCAGACTGCCAATTTTCAAGAAAAAAACCCAGGATTTACGGATTGATGACCCATTCGCCATAAACAAAATAAAATTTAAATTTTACTAATTGATTTTAATCCAAATTTGCCTTTAAAGAAATAAATTAGAATTATTTACCCGGGTTCGTTCGCCCTACATTTGGCGAACACGTAAAAGAGCAAACGCACCCGATATCGTAAACCAGCAAGTGAAAGGGCATTGACATCGATTCTCGCGAGTACATAGGGACATATATGTATTAATATTCACTTCTAGTCATTATTCATGTATTCATACACATACTATTTACACAAACACACATATTGCTATCTGTGTTAGCGGTAGACATTTTTTTTTATTAGCCACTGTGGCTAATGGGTAATAATTTCTTTTAGCCACACTAAATATAAACAAAGAGCATAAAACAGTTGAAAGTTCAAAACTTTATTATTTAATTAACTAACAATAATAATTCATATATTATCATGATAAACAACAAACTTTGAACATTAGATAAACAGAACATTCAATATTCGTATGATTTTGTTGTTTTATGCTGTGTGGTGGCATTGCCAAAAAAGGATCAAATAGATCCTTGGTGCTTGGCCATGCTTGGTATCGGGTCCGTTCGCCCTGGGTTCATTCTCCCTAAAAGTGGGTCCGTTTGCCCTGATAATTAAAAAGTATCTTAATGAACATAATAAATATTGTAATTGAAATTAAAGAAGTAATGATATAGAAAAGATTTAATTAAAAATATAAGCTTTTGTTAAAGAAATTAAGCAGCTATTAGATATTGTTTGAAATGAATGATTGTTGATTTCATCATTACAATTAATTGATGTAAAGCTTGGTTTGAGTAAAACAAATTTAAGCATAAAAGAATTATTTACTTTACAGCTTGTGTTCTTTGATCTCGTGTGTGTTTTGATAAACTTTTTTATTATCGAAATACACTTTTTAGTTTTTAGCATGTCAACACCATATTTAAAATTTCTAAATTTTTAAACCATCAAATATCATTAATACTTCATTTATTTTCAATAACTTTCATATATATAATTATCAGGGGGAACGTGAATTAGTCATGCTTGACCTTCTCGTTGTCAAATAATTTACTGGTTTTAGATGCAAGCGTAGACAGAAGGACAGACAGAATAAAGCGTAATTTAGGAAACCAGTCAGTCAGTGACTAATTTCGAAACTATTTCCGGAATGGGACCCGGATAATGTTATTTCAACTGAAAAAACTACCGGAAATAATCAATTTGACCCGCTTTAAAATCATTTTGGATATTATACATCGATCAAATCATTGTCTATAACACGTTTTATTCGATGTTGACTTTCTACATAATAAAAGATCGTTGTCAGATGCACGCTCTAAAAGTTTTTCGTTCGCCAGTGTGGCTACTGCTACACAAATTATCCTCGCCACACTACCGTTATATTCGCAAAATGCGACGTGGCGATCGTCTACCGCTAACACAGGCTATTATAAATTACTGAAAAGTTATTGTTGAATAAAGTTAAAGTTAAATAAAGGCATTTCTGTATGGACATGAGAGAAAAGTTCGGACTGACAAACTTCCATTAGTTGTCAGTCCGAATGTCTGACAGCATAATTTTTTTTTAAAGAACTCTGCTAGTGCACTTAAAACATGTGTACTGCATGTTAATACATTTTATTCATGGATATTATTGTATATATCGCCTGTGACAGCCATTAACAGATCTATACTTTCCGTACTGTATATCATATCACTCATTTACTTCAGCTTTACTAAGATACGCATGTTTCTTTATGCACAAAGAGGGAGAGGCGTTAAGGTGCAAAATTGTCCCCACATTATATTAAAAAATAATGCTCGACATAGAATAAAAACAATTTACTAATTTAATTGATAGATAAACAAATTTTCAAAAAATGTAACTTTCCGTGAAATTGGGTGCGTTATGACGTCATAATGACATCATAATTAGACGAATAATGCTAAAAATGGACGACAAACGACATATTTAATGTACATTTTAGCTATTTTATATACCTCCACAGTCTTCCACCAACACCAAATTGAGCAGCTGTTTTGAGTATAGAGGGTTAATGATTATATCAAAATATTTTGTTGATGGAGGATTGTGGAGGTTGTTAAATATTAATTTATTTTTAACCGCAGCCGAACCCTTAAAATCAATATTTTCACTCTTCTGATTGTATATATGAGACCATTATATCCACAATCTGTACATTTCATGATTCATTTCAAGTAATGAAATTCATCAGTAAATAACTTATGTTTCTGTAAATAATTGTATTTATTTTAAATACAGTTTGTGTACATTGAAACCAAGAGAAAAACTCAGTGCATGCAATCCGGCGTCAATGCCATAAAAAGAACTGGGGACTATAAGTGCCATATATGGCCCCATATTTAATGAATCATTGTCTTAGAAAATACTTGATTAATATTTTATGTATTATAGACGAGATCATACTTTTGATGTTAAAACTTGTTTCCAACAAACTCAATACGTATGTGACGTCATGAGCGTTATTTGTTTTCTGTATTTCGTGGAATTTTGCCCGCGATATTTGGACGGTTTTCGAAGAAATTAAGCACCAGTCGTGCACCAGAAAAATATTTTACCAGATTATTAAAATAAATAAAACACAAATACTGTTAAAGTATTTTTTTGGTTTCACGAGGTGTTAAATTTCTTGAAAAACGACGGAAAAATGTTCAAATATTCCAAGCGCTTAGATGACGTTTTGATATTTGAGAAGCAATCTTTGCTGTAAAAAAACGATGGTATGTCGGCACGTAACAGTTATATACAAATGTAAGATAAAAATAAAATAAACACCACTTCATCCAAAATAGTTTTTTTTCATAAGCCCCCAATGATTGATTATATATTTTCTTCCGGGATACTGAAATAGTTATTACTACAGGGATACGGAGGTAGCCGTTTAATGGTCTATCGATGCTACTTCTAAAATGATTTGATCCATCATTTGTCCATTGGAGGTTAGGTGTTTAACACCACTTTCAAAACTATTTCATTTACTACTTTTGTGGCGGAAATTGGAGTACCCAGAGAAATCCATAAACCTGTCGCAAGTCACTGACAAACTTTATCACATACTGTTTTATCGAGTACACCTCGCCATGAATGGGGTTCAAACTCTCAACTTAAGTGGTGATAAGCAACGATTGCACAGGTAGTTGTAAATTCAACTACCATACGACCACGACGGCTCAAGTTCAGTTAAGATGAAAGGTAATTGTTTTATTGATATTGATGGAATTTATGATTATCACTGTTTATAAAATTTCTTTTCATATCATTCAATGAAAAGAATTGGTTTGCTGAAAGTATGGTTTTTTTGGGGTTCATTGGATGGAATTTGTATCTCATGTGAAGTTCAGTCGATTGCAGACACAACGTTAGGCATATCAGAACAATACCTTTTCTTTTGCCATCAGACTGGGATGGTTGGCCACTGAATTCACATAACATTTTCATAAATTATATAGTTTCCCCTTTTGTGCCCAAATCAAACTTTTAACTTCTATCAGTTCCATTCTCTTAAATCAACCTCCAATGGACAAATGATGGATCACAAGTTTGTGTATGTAGTGCATTGAAAATGTGTTCTGTCACATGCATAAGTTATTGTTTGCATGATTGACAGACACTATTCATCATATTGTTTTCTAGCTTCTGAACTGTCGATCGAGAAAAAAATTTATTCTTGACAGGCAGCAAATAGCCAGTCAATGGGGTTTGCAATTAATATTTCGCATGCACAATAGCGACCCCACACCACAAGGTGTGGAAAATAGAAATATTCTTCTGTGGTTTAAATGCGTATTAACTGCATTACATGTAAACTGTATGATTCTGTTTGATAAAGTCCTTTAACTAGAACAGGAACAAAATGTTCACTTGAGTGAAATAGTATTGTAATAAAAGATCATGAACGTGATGTACAAGTATTAAAGAATGTCCAGGTATATTTTACATGAGGTTGAAACAAGTCACCATTTGATATTAATTCGGTTGTATTTCATTTTGACGATTCTAATTACGGAAGACGATCACAACCATATTGTTTTTGATTGGATTAAAATTATAGCTGTATAATAATGTATAATATCCTATTATTATTAGAATCCTAACATGACTGCGAATTTGACATCAATAAAATAACAAATGGCTTTTACTAGGAAAACGCCGACTTTATGTGAAAGGGACACCAGACAGCTATGAGGAACGAATTTAATACATCCCTTAGCGCGGGATGTAAAGGACACACTCCTTACACGTAAAAGACAACTTTCAGCAGATTCTGATAGCAACAGTTTATTAGGAGTGTTGTTGTTGGTTTGTCACAAAGCAAAATAATATCTACCATCTCCTCTTTTTCTAGTGACAATCAAAACAATCATGGATAGACTCATGGCAGCGACACACATTTTACCTACACGATTAATCATATGGTTGTAAACTTGTTCTCATCATAAATATATATGAAATACTTGATTGTAAAACAATTATCTATCGACAACCACTTTCTATGGGATATCTGATTCCAAGGTTTGTTATCAGTTTATCAAAAATAATTCTCACAGGGTCCTTGCTAAAATCGTTACACATTAAACATTTTGCTTCACACCATTTCCCAAAATATTTCCACATTATAAAAAAAAACGGTTTTTAAATATTGGACATTTTTTTTTATAGATTTGTGATGGTTGTCTGTAAAAATGTACTGGAATATATCATCGCATTGGTTGTCGTGAAGAATAAAGTACGGTTAAAAAAGTGTTTAAAAAATATGACAAAGTTCTATTGTCCAAATAAATCTATCTATTACTTCGATCAATGTTAATAAGTTTCTGAATTGATGGCCCAGGGACAGATCCAGGGGGCGTACCCGGCGCCACCCCCCCCCCCCCCATAAAATTGGAAAAAATATATATTTTTGGCGGTAAATCGTGATTTTTTACACGAAATACCCCAAAAATTTTCGCACCTCCCTCCGCTCAGCGCAATTTTCTTTAAGTCCGTCCCCCCTAACTTGAAATCCTGGATCCGCCCCTGATATTAACCTCAATATGTACATTATCAATGTCATAGCAGACGATGAATCCAAAATTGGTCTGTATGAGATTTAAGGTGACGAAAAAATGAATTACGAAAAACTACAATTTGAACGTGAAATAATAGATGTGGTACGTAGTTCTTATATTTAATATGACATTTTTAGATCAGATTTCATGAGATCATTCATGCAATTTCAGCATCATAATATAACCTCTGACAAATTAAGCGATCAAAATAATGAGAAATTTTATCACGTGAAACAAACCGCCGAAAACAGGAGACCGTCGAAAATGGGTGACGTTGTGACATTACTATTCGTTCACTTTAATTTCATAATACAGTTTCGGAACATGTTTTTATTCCTGAAATCATCCACATTGCATATGATGTCAAATTTATGCTGTGTTTATTGAGTTTTATTATGCTTTGTTTTTGTTTTTTTAATGATATGCATTATAATACAATGATACGTATGTTCTGTATAATGAAAAAAATGACGTTCATTGCTTTTCATTACCTGAATTTGTCGATCCGCTGTGAGGAATTAGATACACATATTAAGTAACTGTATTTATTTCTGAAAAGCACATATTGTGAATACATTTTGGAGAAAATTTTATCGACATCTGAGGTGGGGCCGATTTTGGCCCTTATAGCTCCCAGTCCTTTATTGGTTAGCAGAATTTTGGGACGTTTCCTGTTTACAGTTTAACTATCTGAGAGTGGAGACTCTCACTCCGACATGGGATACTCTCTCTCGCTCTCACTCCAACCAGGCTGGGAGGATTTTGTCAGACGATTTTAAGAGTGACACCCTCTTCAAGTCCAACAAAACCCTGTGTCCGACCTGAGAGTATGATCGTTGATACACTTGGAGGGATCTGTAGAAGTCATTTTTTCTCATTGGCAGAAATTTCATATGCATGTACATTTTTGTATCTTTTCAAAAACCACATGTGTGATAGAATTGTTAATTGTGATCAGTGGCTATCCAGGGTGGAACCCCCTTTTTTCTGACAGAAGTTTAAAAATTACTAGGAAAATTCCCCCAAAATATATGAGATTGTTTAATTGATCAGAACTCTAACCCTAAAGCTGCCACTGAGAGACATAATTAGAGAATAGTCTATGACCAGTAAATATGAAACTACCAGCTTGATTGAATCGACTAAAAGCCATAACATAATATTACTGTACATGATCAGTCCACGAAATTGGCCACTGGTCCGATGCCCTAGGCACGTAATTTTTCAATCGGTCCAATAAAGAAGGGATGTGGAGGTGGTCTGACGGTCCAGTAACATTTTCACAATTGAAAATTTTATTTCTGTTGATTATAATTTATTTTGAAACAGCATTATGATGGATCGTAAATAAAATTTGAAAAAAAAATCTGAACCGACTTCGGGGTCTGGTATCTAGCAAGTACGGTACACGTAAATAATGGAAAGCAGACCAACTTTAGCAATCGGGAAACCAGTATTTAATTAAAACAGTAAAGTGTTCATTCACCATCTTGAGGTTGGTTATACAAAAAATGTAGATGGTCTGTTATAAAAATTAGTATTGACCATCAAAATATTTCTTTTTATATCTATCAAGTTTTATGGTTTTCTTTTCAAATTCATACAAGATTTACTGGTAACTTCGCCAATAAAGTGTTAATTAAAACTAAATAGAATTAACATTTCAACAATAGCGGACAGGAGCATTTATTGCTGTCAATATAGAATTAGTATAAACATATTTTATTAATTAATTCAATATTACACATTATGATAATACACATATAAATTATATATACATTTAAATTAATCAATAGGATTCGGAAACAAGTGGTTAAACTTATATTAATCCGTATCCCTGAATTGAAGCATGTGTGCAAGTTGAAAGTCTTTCGATGCATCAAAAGTATGAAAAAATATATACTGGAACTTATTATTTTGTGATGCATTATTAGAATACATTAAATTATCGATATTATACTTGCAGCCCTCAATTTGTCTTCAGCTATTTTTGGATTTTGGTCAACAACGACATAATCGCATATCAGGATAAATGTCATGGTCTTCATACTCTTGGATCATTAGCATTTTATTGTCATTTGATGCAAGTGTGTTAAAATTCCTAAAAAGTCACTGAAATGATCTGCTGCTGTGTTGTTCTTTGATTATCTCGAACACATTGTTAAGATGTCCTATGAGCAACCAGTTAGCTATATGACAACTAATAGAAATTAGTTACCAATAGGCAATACCATACTTTATCCTGCAATCAGTACATTTGCTGTACAAATATGCTATACGAATAAATTTTTGCTTTATTCGTACTAGACGAATAAACTTTTCAGCCTACGAATAAACTTTCCTGGTACCCTGTAGCTATGTACAGCGGAGGGCGCAGACAAGTATGAAACTGGTACTAATGTAACGCGGACCACGAAGAAGACACCCTTGACAACATTTATGACAGGCGAGGAATGTCGCTTGTTTCTGTCCTTTTTGTTTAAATCTGACAAGTTTTCCGACTTTTTTGACATTGCAGGATAAACACAATATACGTACATTGTCGTTAAATATAAAATTCATTTGTACTCGCTGCGAAACAGGCCTGAAAAGCTCGCCAAAGGCTCGCTATTCTGCCTGTTTCTAAAGCTCATACAAATAAATTTTATATTTACCGACAATGTACGTATATTGTATATTTATTCTTTTGGAATTGGTGGGGAGTTAACCCACATAGGTGGTGTATGTTACCATGTATATGTACACATGTAACTTGAGAGTTAACTCTTATCATTTGAATTATCTTCTTTTTTTAATTTTTTCTATGATTTCTAATTTCAAAACAGAAAATCTGATCAGAAATCCCATTGAAATAAAGTCAAGAAAAATATTATTTCAAATGATATTTTGCAGGTTTATAAAATTTCATATTGTTTTCTATGCCACAACTAAGAGTGTAAATATCATTTTCTAATATATTCATTTAGACCTTTTCTTCTTCTTGTTTTGTTGATTTAGAAAATGTAGTTAATTAAGTCTCCCAAACAACGTTTGGAGACTTATTGTTTTTGCTCCGTTTCTTCTTATTATTATTCTCTTTCTTTCTTTCCTTCCGTGGACTATGAACTTGTCCACGGCAGATCTCAGGAACTACTGGACAGAATTTCATGAAACTTGGTGGAGTTATAGATATATGTTTCTAGTTGGTCCTAAAGTTTTCAGCTTTGTGATAAAGGGGGTCAAAGTCATATTTTGAGGGGTTCAAAGGGGGTGGGGATTACTTTAGAATCCTATGGGAAAGTTGAAATTTCGTACATTAATGTTGATAACTTCTAAATGTATAATGATAGAGACATAAAATTTGACATAGTGATAGGTCACCATTAGAGGAGCAATTCTGCGTTTTCCAAATTTTCGAGATGTCTGCCATTTTCAAAATGGCTGCCAAAACACGGCATAAAAAATGGGCGGTAAAAATTCAACATTGTCCGATATCATAAAAATTTGATATGTGGGTAGATATTGATTCCCGACATTGAAAAATTTCTACCGGTCGCCATTTTCAAAATGGCCACCACAATGCAGCAAAAATTCAACATTGTCCGATATCATCAAAATTTGATATGTGGGTAGATAATGATGTCCCGACATTGAAAAATTTCTACCGGTCGCCATTTTCAAAATGACCGCCACAAATTCAACATTGTCCGATTTCAACGCCATTTTCAAAATGGCCACCACAATACCGCACAAATTAAACATTGTCCGATTTCAACGACATTTCATAGGTGGATAGATTATGATGTCCCGATTTGATTTCTAACATCGAAAAATTTCTACCGGTCGCCATTTTCAAAATGGCCGCCACAATACCGCACAAATTCAACATTGTCCAATTTCAACGACATTTCATAGGTGGGTAGATTATGATGTCCCGAATTGATTCCTGACATCAAAAAATTTCTACCAGTTGCCATTTTCAAAATGGCTGCCATAATACTGCAAAAATTCAACATTGTTCGATTTCAAAGGTAGCTTTTGATTTATTTTTTAAACCTGTTGTCAGTGGCCAGTTTGGGAGACTCCATAATCGTTAGATTAATCATATCTTGTTATATATACACTTCAACAAAAGTTAAGAGCCACCCAGTATCTTTTTCAAAAAAATTTTTTAACTCACTTTGCCAAAGGCAATGCAAGCTTTTACCATCACTTGGCGTCCATCGCCTGCCGTCCGTTGCCAGTTAACATTTTACACTTTAATCTTCTCTGAAACAGCCTAGCCAAACGAACTGAAACATGGTAGGAAGCATCTATGGAAGGTCCTCTATAAAGATTGCTCATTTCGTCATGATCTGTTAACAAACATGGCCACCATAGGTAATTCTTGTTTCTGGTTGGTCAATATCTGAAAATCTTCTTCTCTGAAACCACTTGGCCAAATGTACCGAAACTTGGTCGAATCTCAGCAATAAGCATCTATGCAAGGTCCTCTATAAAGATTGCTCATTTTGTTCTGATCTGTTAACAAACATGGCTGCCAAAGGCAATTATTGTTTCTGGTTGGTCAATTTCTAAAAATACTTCTCCTCTGAAACCGCTTAGACTATACAAATTTTATCGCCTTATGCTTATCGCTCACATTTACTCAGTAGCGAGTATAACCACCATGTTTACACCAAAGCTCCTGTACTTATCTATTCATTCCACGAACTGGGCGACGAAGCCTCTGTTGAGGAAATCACTGCCATTCTTCCAGGATTGCATTTGTTAATTCAGCAATATTTTGGCATTGTGGATTACATTGGTTCACTTTAAAGTCCCATACATGCGCGATTGGATTCAATCACCTCTTGCTGCTTAAATTATCTTACGATGCAAGAAAGCTCTCGGGGGGGCTGCTCTGGCTCCCAAAAAGTAGGAGCCAGAAAAATCGCCAGTTTTGAAAGTCAGGAGCCAGCTAAAAAAAATTACAATGAGCCAATTTTTTCGAACCAAAACTGGATGATTGCATGTACCTGGCATGTTCAGTTTCATGTTTAAAGGTCCGGATTTGTTTGTACAAATATTAATGTCTGTATTGTACTTCTGTTTTTCCTTTCGATTTCATCATCAAAAACAAAAAGATTTATATAATTTATTACAATAAATAATCAATAAATAACAACATAGACATCATCATATAACAACAGTTAACATACAGTATGATACATACATACATTCAGAACTGTCACTAAAACGCCCTCGTGCCTTTTTCGTAAGTTTTTTTTTTTTTTAATTTATACTAAAACTGCCTTTCTCTTGTTAAAAATATCGATCGATGTGTATGATCTGTCAATCAACAGATTACATCACAAAATTTGACACCTGTTGTATGGTCTGAGTAGTTAATTACAGGTGATCAAATTCAAAGGCAATTAACCTTACCGGTAATTAGCGATCATTCATTTTGGTGAAAGAAATTAATAAAATAATTGAAGTGTCAGCGGCTTTTTGTGTTCAGTATGGTACACTACTCATTCCCAAGCTACTGATCAGGATTAGCGTCACAGCCGCTCGTTGTTATAAATATCCATCTTAAAAATAAAGTATATTTCATCAGTTTCAAACATGCCTTCACAGAAACGTCGTTTAGCTCAGCTGACATGCGACAAGCAGAAGATCGCTAAGCAATCAGAATCAGATCGTTCTTCAACACAGATTCCATTCTGTACTAGCAGTTGTTTATTTATTTAATAAAGTGAAAAATAAGTGCCAATAAAATATGGCACATTTGTTTATGTCATTGACATACAATTTTTATTTGTATGTTGTACATCACAGTAACTACGTGCTAAAAATAGCAAGGAAGTTAAAAATAACTTTTTATTGACTGCATTTCGGCTACTAGTTTGAATATACAGTAACTGGAAATAAGTGTCTGTCATCTCCGATTTTCCTCTATATAATTCATGTAAAACAACTTCAAACATGATCATCTAATTACACTTCAATTAACAACAATAATAAATCATAATTGGCGATCAAGATTTCACACCTCGATAAATTGTTTACCTGTTTTCCTTTGACAGTTAAATACCGACACACGCTATCAGACGATAAAACTTACCTGTATTTTACGGATTATTGATTTTTGTTATGGTACACAGTGATTATCTATATATTTACACAAGGAAATCTAGGTGCCAAAAAAATCGCCAGAAGCCGATTTCAGTTGCCAGTCAAGAAAAAAAATCGCAAATTGCGACATTGGCGACCGACAGCGTGATCCCTGGCTCTGTGCGGTCTGGCATTATCGTCCATAAAGATCGGCCTGTCAGCTAATGGATGATTATCAAAATAGGGTACTATGTGTGCCTTAAGCACATTGTCGTAGTATGCAACACCATTGAGGTTAGCTTGTATGACATGTAAGTTCAACTTACAATTAAAAGAAGAAAAAAACCAGACAGTAACTCCGCTGCCACCAAACACCGTTTTATGTGTCATTGAGCCATCTGTTAATGTACAGTCATTACAGATACATGACACCCACAATTCAATTCATTTTGATGTAGCAAAGTGATTTCTACTGGCACACCGGGCTATTAGCCTATCCTTTCTAGGTGTAGTTTTACAGGACTTGCCAGATCACGGCCATTCATCAACCATTTTCAAGCGCTGCATAAGATAATCAATTTCAGAATGGTGAGCCCTCATTTGCCCTGCCACCCTTCTATAGTTGAAACCTATATGTGACATGTCAACAGCTTGCCACCCCTCTGCTAAAGTCAATTTTTGTCTAACCATAATTTAGTGATGAAAACACTATTAAAAAAACTCTACAACCTCAACTTGCCAATGCACTTTGTGTAATTACAAATGTACAGGTATGACACCAATTGTAAACCGGTTTTAATCGAACACGACTTTATCCATCAATGAGGTATTACAAATTTAATTGAAGCTTATGTGTACAGATATTCTTTACAGCAATCACATTTTGAAATAGTTAATTTTCAAAAAAAGATATTTATGAAATAAATTAAGTAGTGCTTAACTTTTGTCGAAGTGTACAAAATGGATATATAGAAGGCAGTGCTGCATGCCTGCAACACATTTAAACTGAAACATGACTTTTATCTTAATCATAATGTGCATACGCAAGATATTTGTACAAGTACATACTGCAAAACAAAATGGTTTTCTTAACAATAGTAAAAAAAATCTTTGGTATTCTTGCAATTGATATACTTTAATTTAGGAACATTCCATTTTTTTTTTTTTAGTGGAGGGGGGGGGGGGGGGGGGCATTTCGGTTAGAGTAAACCAAAAAAATATGGGTGATTAATTACCAGTGACCATTTAATCATTTAATAATATTTGTAAAAATATGATCTGCATGTTGACTAGAAATGTAACTAAAGCACCTTTTTAATTAATTTTATATTTGCAAAGAAAAATAATTGAATAACAACAACAAAATATTGGTAAAAGTAATATTTACTGGTACATAGGTAATGAGAAGTCAATGATTAATGGAGTATTATATCTCTTCATATCAATGCAGTATATGACCTTCACCTTATGGTAAATCATGATTTTTTTCAGTTCACGGTTGGTTACTAACTTTGAGTTGAGCTTAAAAAACATCTGATTGATTTAATGATGTCTTAATTTATCAACAAAACTTAAAAATATCTGATTTATTTAATGATGTCTTAATTTATCAACAAAGCTTAAAAATATCTGATTGATTTAATGATGTCTCAATTTACCAACAAAACTTCTACATTTAATAATGAGTACTCTAGACATGTACTTGTATGTATGAGTTTACACTCCTGTCATCTGTATTCTAAACATGCTGAATTCCTTATACATTATTTCTTCATATGGTTCAGTCACTAATACATGATGTATTATAAAACCAGTGTGATCATTAAATAAATAATTTAAAAGTTTGTGGTGATATTTAAAGATAAGTATTTATATTAGACAGAATCATGTACAACCTCTATTTATATTAGACAGAATCATATACAACCTCTATTTACAGGGTATATTAGACAGAATCATGTACAACCTCTATTTATATTAGACAGAATCATGTACAACCTCTATTTATATTAGACAGAATCATGTACAGCCTCTATTTATATTAGACAGAATCATGTACAACCTCTATTTATATTAGACAGAATCATGTACAACCTCTATTTATACTAGACAGAATCATGTACAACCTCTATTTATATTAGACAGAATCATGTACAACCTCTATTTCTATTAGACAGAATCATGTACAACCTCTATTTATACTAGACAGAATCATGTACAACCTCTATTTATATTAGACAGAATCATGTACAACCTCTATTTATACTAGACAGAATCATGTACAACCTCTATTTATATTAGACAGAATCATGTACAACCTCTATTTATATTAGACAGAATCATGTACAACCTCTATTTATATTAGACAGAATCGTGTACAACCTCTATATTAGACAATCATGTACAACCTCTATTTATATTAGACAGAATCATGTACAACCTCTATTTATATTAGACAGAATCATGTACAACCTCTATTTATATTAGACAGAATCATGTACAACCTCTATTTATATTAGACAATCATGTACAACCTCTATTTCTATTAGACAGAATCATGTACAACCTCTATTTATACTAGACAATCATGTACAACCTCTATTTATATTAGACAGAATCATGTACAACCTCTATTTATATTAGACAGAATCATGTACAACCTCTATTTATATTAGACAGAATCATGTACAACCTCTATTTATATTAGACAGAATCATGTACAACCTCTATTTATATTAGACAGAATCATGTACAACCTCTATTTATATTAGACAGAATCATGTACAACCTCTATTTATATTAGACAGAATCATGTACAACCTCTATTTATATTAGACAGAATCATGTACAACCTCTATTTATATTAGACAGAATCATGTACAACCTCTATTTATACTAGACAGAATCATGTACAACCTCTATTTATATTAGACAGAATCATGTACAACCTCTATTTATATTAGACAGAATCATGTACAACCTCTATTTATATTAGACAGAATCATGTACAACCTCTATTTATATTAAGACAGAATCATGTACAACCTCTATTTCTATTAGACAGAATCATGTACAACCTCTATTTATACTAGACAGAATCATGTACAACCTCTATTTATATTAGACAATCATGTACAACCTCTATTTATATTAGACAGAATCATGTACAACCTCTGTTTATACTAGACAGAATCATGTACAACCTCTATTTATATTAGACAGAATCATGTACAACCTCTATTTATACTATACAGAATCATGTACAACCTCTATTTATATTAGACAGAATCATGTACAACCTCTATTTATATTAGACAGAATCATGTACAACCTCTATTTATATTAGACAGAATCATGTACAACCTCTATTTATATTAAGACAGAATCATGTACAACCTCTATTTATATTAGACAGAATCATGTACAACCTCTATTTATACTAGACAGAATCATGTACAACCTCTATTTATACTAGACAGAATCATGTACAACCTCTATTTATATTAGACAATCATGTACAACCTCTATTTCTATTAGACAGAATCATGTACAACCTCTATTTATACTAAACAGAATCATGTACAACCTCTATTTATATTAGACAGAATCATGTACAACCTCTATTTATATTAGACAGAATCATGTACAACCTCTATTTATATTAGACAGAATCATGTACAACCTCTATTTATATTAGACAGAATCATGTACAACCTCTATTTATATTAGACAGAATCATGTACAACCTCTATTTATATTAGACAGAATCATGTACAACCTCTATTTATATTAGACAGAATCATGTACAACCTCTATTTATATTAGACAATCATGTACAACCTCTATTTGTATTAGACAGAATCGTGTACAACCTCTATATTAGACAATCATGTACAACCTCTTTATATTAGACAGAATCATGTACAACCTCTATTTATATTAGACAATCATGTACAACCTCTATTTATATTAGACATAATCATGTACAACCTCTATTTATACTAGACAGAATCATGTACAACCTCTATTTATATTAGACAATCATGTACAACCTCTATTTATACTAGACAGAATCATGTACAACCTCTATTTATATTAGACAGAATCATGTACAACCTCTATTTATATTAGACAGAATCATGTACAACCTCTATTTATATTAGACAGAATCATGTACAACCTCTATTTATATTAGACAGAATCATGTACAACCTCTATTTATATTAGACAGAATCATGTACAACCTCTATTTATATTAGACAGAATCATGTACAACCTCTAGTTATATTAGACAGAATCATGTACAACCTCTATTTATATTAGACAGAATCATGTACAACCTCTATTTATATTAGACAGAATCATGTACAACCTCTATTTATATTAGACAGAATCGTGTACAACCTCTATATTAGACAATCATGTACAACCTCTATTTATATTAGACAGAATCATGTACAACCTCTATTTATATTAGACAGAATCATGTACAACCTCTATTTATATTAGACAGAATCATGTACAACCTCTATTTATACTAGACAGAATCATGTACAACCTCTATTTATATTAGAAAATCATGTACAACCTCTATTTATACTAGACAGAATCATGTACAACCTCTATTTATATTAGACAGAATCATGTACAACCTCTATTTCTATTAGACAGAATCATGTACAACCTCTATTTATATTAGACAGAATCATGTACAACCTCTATTTATATTAGACAGAATCATGTACAACCTCTACTTATATTAGACAGAATCATGTACAACCTCTATTTATATTAGACAGAATCATGTACAACCTCTATTTATATTAGACAGAATCATGTACAACCTCTATTTATACTAGACAGAATCATGTACAACCTCTATTTATACTAGACAGAATCATGTACAACCTCTATTTATATTAGACAGAATCATGTACAACCTCTATTTATATTAGACAGAATCATGTACAACCTCTATTTATATTAGACAGAATCATGTACAACCTCTATTTATATTAAGACAGAATCATGTACAACCTCTATTTATATTAGACAGAATCATGTACAACCTCTATTTATACTAGACAGAATCATGTACAACCTCTATTTATATTAGACAATCATGTACAACCTCTATTTCTATTAGACAGAATCATGTACAACCTCTATTTATACTAGACAGAATCATGTACAACCTCTATTTATATTAGACAGAATCATGTACAACCTCTATTTATATTAGACAGAATCATGTACAACCTCTATTTATATTAGACAGAATCATGTACAACCTCTATTTATATTAGACAGAATCATGTACAACCTCTATTTATACTAGACAGAATCATGTACAACCTCTATTTATATTAGACAGAATCATGTACAACCTCTATTTATATTAGACAGAATCATGTACAACCTCTATTTATATTAGACAGAATCATGTACAACCTCTATTTATATTAAGACAGAATCATGTACAACCTCTATTTATATTAGACAGAATCATATACAACCTCTATTTATATTAGACAGAATCATGTACAACCTCTATTTATACTAGACAGAATCATGTACAACCTCTATTTATACTAGACAGAATCATGTACAACCTCTATTTATATTAGACAATCATGTACAACCTCTATTTCTATTAGACAGAATCATGTACAACCTCTATTTATACTAGACAGAATCATGTACAACCTCTATTTATATTAGACAGAATCATGTACAACCTCTATTTATATTAGACAGAATCATGTACAACCTCTATTTATATTAGACAGAATCATGTACAACCTCTATTTATATCAGGGGTTTCAAAGTGGGACAGTACCCGGTACTTTTACCCGCCTGAGATCGTGTATAGTACCGGCAGAAATTACTGAACCCCCCAAAATTAGCGGTGGTCAAAACCACAAGTACGATGGTCGATAGGCTTGTGGAATATTTTTCATAAAAAATTATTGATCACATCAATTGCTGAATTCTCGCATTCAAATCAAACAACTGCGTCACGACCAAGTTGATGGGATATTCCCTGTTTTAAAAATAACTTTACCTTAGAATCGTAAATAGCAGTTTGCGCATGCGGTAAATAGATATGTTTTCGCCCCAATGTCTTTTCATCCTTGTGTAAAACTCGGACCGGAACAAAGCTGACATCATTTCAAAATAAAAAAAATGACCGATTACAAATTATGTTCAAACACAATTTAGTGTAATCTCCAGTAATATAAGTATGATCATTATGTATTATGAATATATGACTACACAATATTTTGTGCGATTTTTTTTATCCATTTAAAACCCAGGGTCGAATCATTCTGGGGCGTACTGTCTTTGTTGCTTAACTCCGTCCATATTGTTTAACTTCCGGTATAAAAAAATAAAAACCTATGGCTAATTTATTTACATATTTTGACGGGGCCATACCGCGGTTGTTCACAGAAATGAAAGTGTGCTGAAAAACATTTTTAAAAGGGGGTACGAGGAGATAAGGGATAGAAAATTACTAGAAATCTTGAAAAAGGACCGGACATGGCTCAAATACGAATTACATTGTAATGTCAAAATGCCGGCCCCCCTTTTTTTCCAAAATAATTTAACTTTTGTGATTCAAATGTTAATAAATGTCTTCCCGCAAATCGTTTTTGTTCGAACATTTTTTTTGCACATAAGTCGTGAAAGTAACAATATATATTGTTTTTGTTTAATTATATTTGTATTGATCTATTAAAAAATGATAAATTTTATTAAAGATTGATGATTGCAAATTAAATTTATATGGTTCATCAAGGACGTATTCTATATACGTCCTTGGTTTCATTAATTATGACACTTATATGTCTTGATCCTGCCAATGGTCTTTGATGAGTTTAATTAATGGTAATAAAGTAAAAAAAAAAACACAAGCCAAGGTATTGTGAAAAAGAAAAGGACAAAGCCAACAAAAGAATTTAGAGAAGTTTAAGCTTTGATAACAATGGCATGGTCAAGCCTAGCTGCGGAACCGTAGCTCTTTATGGTCCTTTTGGTTTTTTTTTAAGATATGGAAGACTATCTATGAATAATCTTGGCTGAAGTCTGTAAACTGAAATATTCAATAAAGAAATTGGGGGGGGGGGGGGGGAATCCAGGCATTATGCATGGTCTTCACTCTTGGTGAAATCTGAACTCTAAAGTTAATGGGATTTTTCTTTCAAATACACTTAATGTTTTGCAGTCTCTGAAGTACATTTTTTGGTCCACAAAATGCTAGATTTCAGGAGCTTCCGCCCCCTAGACCCCTTACGGCCCTCAGCCTAATTTTTTAGGTACCTCCTAAAATTTAAGAAGTACCTCCTATTATAAAAAACTTTGAAACCCCTGTTTATATTAGACAGAATCATGTACAACCTCTATTTATATTAGACAGAATCATGTACAACCTCTTTATATTAGACAGAATCATGTACAACCTCTATTTATATTAGACAGAATCATGTACAACCTCTATTTATATTAGACAGAATCATGTACAACCTCTATTTATATTAAATAGAATCGTGTACAACCTCTATATTAGACAATCATGTACAACCTCTATTTATATTAGACAGAATCATGTACAACCTCTATTTATATTAGACAGAAACATGTACAACCTCTATTTATATTAGACAGAATCAAGTACAACCTCTATTTATATTAGACAAAATCATGTACAACCTCTATTTATATTAGATAGAATCATGTACAACCTCTATATTAGACAATCATGTACAACCTCTATTTATATTAGACAGAATCATGTACAACCTCTATTTATATTAGACAGAATCATGTACAACCTCTATTTATATTAGACAGAATCATGTACAACCTCTATTTATATTAGACAGAATCATGTACAACCTCTATTTATATAGACAGAATCATGTACAACCTCCATTTCTATTAGACAGAATCATGTACAACCTCTATTTATATTAGACAGAATCATGTACAACCTCTAATTATATTAGACAGAATCATATACAACCTCTATTTATATTGGACAGAATCATGTACAACCTCTATTTATACTAGACAGAATCATGTACAACCTCTATTTATACTAGACAGAATCATGTACAACCTCTATTTATATTAGACAATCATGTACAACCTCTATTTCTATTAGACAGAATCATGTACAACCTCTATTTATATTAGACAGAATCATGTACAACCTCTATTTATATTAGACAGAATCATGTACAACCTCTATTTATATTAGACAGAATCATGTACAACCTCTATTTATATTAGACAGAATCATGTACAACCTCTATTTATATTAGACAGAATCATGTACAACCTCTATTTATATTAGACAGAATCATGTACAACCTCTATTTATACTAGACAGAATCATGTACAACCTCTATTTATATTAGACAGAATCATGTACAACCTCTATTTATATTAGACAGAATCATGTACAACCTCTATTTATATTAGACAGAATCATGTACAACCTCTATTTATATTAAGACAGAATCATGTACAACCTCTATTTCTATTAGACAGAATCATGTACAACCTCTATTTATACTAGACAGAATCATGTACAACCTCTATTTATATTAGACAATCATGTACAACCTCTATTTATATTAGACAGAATCATGTACAACCTCTTTATATTAGACAGAATCATGTACAACCTCTGTTTATATTAGACAGAATCATGTACAACCTCTATTTATATTAGACAGAATCATGTACATCCTCTATTTATATTAGACAGAATCATGTACAACCTCTATTTATATTAGACAGAATCATATACAACCTCTATTTATATTAGACAGAATCATGTACAACCTCTATTTATACTAGACAGAATCATGTACAACCTCTATTTATACTAGACAGAATCATGTACAACCTCTATTTATATTAGACAATCATGTACAACCTCTATTTCTATTAGACAGAATCATGTACAACCTCTATTTATACTAGACAGAATCATGTACAGCCTCTATTTATACTAGACAGAATCATGTACAACCTCTATTTATATTAGACAGAATCATGTACAACCTCTATTTATATTAGACAGAATCATGTACAACCTCTATTTATATTAGACAGAATCATGTACAACCTCTATTTATACTAGACAGAATCATGTACAACCTCTATTTATATTAGACAGAATCATGTACAACCTCTATTTATATCAGGGGTTTCAAAGTGGGACAGTACCCGGTACTTTTACCCGCCTGAGATCGTGTATAGTACCGGCAGAAATTACTGAACCCCCCAAAATTAGCGGTGGTCAAAACCACAAGTACGATGGTCGATAGGCTTGTGGAATATTTTTCATAAAAAATTAATGATCACATCAATTGCTGAATTCTCGCATTCAAATCAAACAACTGCATCACCACCAAGTTGATGGGATATTCCCTGTTTTAAAAATAACTTTACCTTAGAATCGTAAATAGCAGTTTGCGCATGCGGTAAATAGATATGTTTTCGCCCCAATGTCTTTTCATCCTTGTGTAAAACTCGGACCGGAACAAAGCTGACATCATTTCAAAATAAAAAAAAATGACCGATTACAAATTATGTTCAAACACAATTTAGTGTAATCTCCAGTAATATAAGTATGATCATTATGTATTATGAATATATGACTACACAATATTTTGTGCGATTTTTTTTATCCATTTAAAACCCAGGGTCGAATCATTCTGGGGCGTACTGTCTTTGTTGCTTAACTCCGTCCATATTGTTTAACTTCCGGTATAAAAAAATAAAAACCTATGCCTAATTTATTTACATATTTTGACGGGGCCATACCGCGGTTGTTCACAGAAATGAAAGTGTGCTGAAAAACATTTTTAAAAGGGGGTACGAGGAGATAAGGGATAGAAAATTACTAGAAATCTTGAAAAAGGACCGGACATGGCTCAAATACGAATTACATTGTAATGTCAAAATGCCGGCCCCCCCTTTTTTTCCAAAATAATTTAACTTTTGTGATTCAAATGTTAATAAATGTCTTCCCGCAAATCGTTTTTGTTCGAACATTTTTTTTGCACATAAGTCGTGAAAGTAACAATATATATTGTTTTTGTTTAATTATATTTGTATTGATCTATTAAAAAATGATAAATTTTATTAAAGATTGATGATTGCAAATTAAATTTATATGGTTCATCAAGGACGTATTCTATATACGTCCTTGGTTTCATTAATTATGACACTTATATGTCTTGATCCTGCCAATGGTCTTTGATGAGTTTAATTAATGGTAATAAAGTAAAAAAAAAACACAAGCCAAGGTATTGTGAAAAAGAAAAGGACAAAGCCAACAAAAGAATTTAGAGAAGTTTAAGCTTTGATAACAATGGCATGGTCAAGCCTAGCTGCGGAACCGTAGCTCTTTATGGTCCTTTTGGTTTTTAGTTCACCTGGACCAAAGGTCCATGTGAACTATTGCCATCACTTGGCGTCCGTCGTCTGTCGTCTGTCGTCTGTAAACTTTTCACATTTCAAGCTTCTTCTCCGAAACCACTTGGCCGATTGGAACCGAACTTAGCAGGAATGTTCCTTGGATGGTCCTCTACAAAGTTACTGTTTTTCGTTCCAGTCGGATATTCAATATGGCTGCCAGGGCCAATAATATGCTCTGATTGGCCGAAATTTCAAAGATCTTCTTCTCCGAAACTAATGAACTGACTGAACCCAAACTGTAAAGGAATGATCATTGGAATGTCCTTTACCAAGTTACTGTTTTTTATGCCGATCGGAAATCCAAGATGGCCGCCATCGCAGGACATAGATTAACATTGGACCCTATGGGAAAATGTTCAAATGCCTTCTTCTCAGAAACTACAAATATGATTAAAGCCAAACTGTACATGAATGTTCATTGGATGGTCCTCTACAATCTTAAGGTTTTTTGTTCCGATATGAAATTCAAAATGGCGGCTACGGCAGGACTTAGTTTAACATTGGACCCTATGGGAAAAATGTTTCAAAATGCTTCTTCTCTGAAACCACTTGGACAGTTGAAACCAAACTGCCCAGGAATGATCATTGGAAGGTCCTCTACAAATTTTTTGTTTTTTATGCCGGTCGAAAATCCAAGATGGCCGCCACCGCAGGACATAGATTAACATTGGACCCTATGGGAAAATGTTCAAATGCCTTCTTCTCAGAAACTACAAATATTATTAAAGCCAAACTGTACATGAATGTTGATTGGATGGTCCTCTACAATCTTAAGGTTTTTTGTTCCGATATGAAATTTAAAATGGCGGCTACGACAGGACTTAGTTTAACATTGGACCCTATGGGAAAAATGTTTCAAAATGCTTCTTCTCTGAAACCACTTGGACAGTTGAAACCAAACTGCCCAGGAATGATCATTGGAAGGTCCTCTACAAATTTTCTGTTTTTTATGCCGGTCGGAAATCCAAGATGGCCACCACCGCAGGACATAGATTAACATTGGACCCTATGGGAAAATGTTCAAATGCCTTCTTCTCAGAAACTACAAATATTATTAAAGCCAAACTGTACATGAATGTTGATTGGATGGTCCTCTACAATCTTAAGGTTTTTTGTTCCGATATGAAATTCAAAATGGCGGCTACGACAGGACTTAGTTTAACATTGGACCCTATGGGAAAAATGTTTCAAAATGCTTCTTCTCTGAAACCACTTGGACAGTTGAAACCAAACTGCCCAGGAATGATCATTGGAAGGTCCTCTACAAATTTTCTGTTTTTTATGCCGGTCGGAAATCCAAGATGGCCGCCACCGCAGGACATAGATTAACATTGGACCCTATGGGAAAATGTTCAAATGCCTTCTTCTCAGAAACTACAAATATTATTAAAGCCAAACTGTACATGAATGTTGATTGGATGGTCCTCTACAATCTTAAGGTTTTTTGTTCCGATATGAAATTCAAAATGGCGGCTACGGCAGGACTTAGTTTAACATTGGACCCTATGGGAAAAATGTTTCAAAATGCTTCTTCTCTGAAACCACTTGGACAGTTGAAACCAAACTGCCCAGGAATGATCATTGGAAGGTCCTCTACAAATGTTTTGTTTTTTATGCCGGTCGAAAATCCAAGATGGCCACCACCGCAGGACATAGATTAACATTGGACCCTATGGGAAAATGTTCAAATGCCTTCTTCTCAGAAACTACAAATATTATTAAAGCCAAACTGTACATGAATGTTGATTGGATGGTCCTCTACAATCTTAAGGTTTTTTGTTCCGATATGAAATTCAAAATGGCGGCTACGGCAGGACTTAGTTTAACATTGGACCCTATGGGAAAAATGTTTCAAAATGCTTCTTCTCTGAAACCACTAGGACAGTTGAAACCAAACTGCCCAGGAATGATCATTGGAAGGTCCTCTACAAATTATGTGTTTTTTATGCCGGTCGGAAATCCAAGATGGCCGCCACCGCAGGACATAGATTAACATTGGACCCTATGGGAAAATATTCAAATGCCTTCTACTCAGAAACTACAAATATGATTAAAGCCAAACTGTACATGAATGTTCATTAGATGGTCCTCTACAAACTTTACGTTTTTTGTTCCGGTATGAAATTCAAAATGGCGGCTACGGCAGGACTTAGTTTAACATTGAACCCTATGGGAAAAATGTTTCAAAACGCTTCTTCTCTGAAACCACTTGGATAATTTAAACCAAACTGCCTAGGAATGATCATTGGAAGGTCCTCTAGAAATTTTATGTTTTTTATGCCGATCGGAAATCCAAGATGGCCGCCACCGCAATACATAGATTAACATTGGACCCTATGGGAAAATGTTCAAATGCCTTCTTCTCAGAAACTACAAATATGATTAAAGCCAAACTGTACATGAATGTTCATTGGATGGTCCTCTACAATCTTAAGGTTTTTTGTTCCGATATGAAATTCAAAATGGTGGCTACGGCAGGACTTAGTTTAACATTGGACCCTATGGGAAAAATGTTTCAAAATGCTTCTTCTCTGAAACCACTTGGACAGTTGAAACCAAACTGCCCAGGAATGATCATTGGAAGGTCCTCTACAAATTTTTTGTTTTTTATGCCGGTCGGAAATCCAAGATGGCCGCCACCGCAGGACATAGATTAACATTGGACCCTATGGGAAAATATTCAAATGCCTTCTACTCAGAAACTACAAATATTATTAAAGCCAAACTGTACATGAATGTTCATTAGATGGTCCTCTACAAACTTTACGTTTTTTGTTCTGGTATGAAATTCAAAATGGCGGCTACGGCAGGACTTAGTTTAACATTGGACCCTATGGGAAAAATGTTTCAAAATGCTTCTTCTCTGAAACCACTTGGACAGTTGAAACCAAACTGCCCAGGAATGATCATTGGAAGGTCCTCTACAAATTTAAGGTTTTTTATGCCGGTCGGAAATCCAAGATGGCCGCCACTGCAGGACATAGATTAACATTGGACCCTATGGGAAAATATTCAAATGCCTTCTACTCAGAAACTACAAATATGATTAAAGCCAAACTGTACATGAATGTTCATTAGATGGTCCTCTACAAACTTTACGTTTTTTGTTCTGGTATGAAATTCAAAATGGCGGCTATGGCAGGACTTAGTTTAACATTGGACCCTATGGGGAAAATGTTTCAAAACGCTTCTTCTCTGAAACCACTTGGATAATTGAAACCAAACTGCCTAGGAATGATCATTGGAAGGTCCTCTACAAATTTTATGTTTTTTATGCCAATCGGAAATCCAAGATGGCCACCACCGCAATACATAGATTAACATTGGACCCTATGGGAAAATGTTCAAATGCCTTCTTCTCAGAAACTACAAATATGATTAAAGCCAAACTGTACATGAATGTTCATTGGATGGTCCTCTACAATCTTAAGGTTTTTTGTTCCGATATGAAATTCAAAATGGCGGCTACGGCAGGACTTAGTTTAACATTGGACCCTATGGGAAAAATGTTTCAAAATGCTTCTTCTCTGAAACCACTTGGACAGTTGAAACCAAACTGCCCAGGAATGATCATTGGAAGGTCCTCTACAAATTTTCTGTTTTTTATGCCAGTCGGAAATCCAAGATGGCCACCACCGCAGGACAGATTAACATTGGACCCTATGGGAAAATATTCAAATGCCTTCTACTCAGAAACTACAAATATGATTAAAGCCAAACTGTACATGAATGTTCATTGGATGGTCCTCTACAAACTTTACGTTTTTTGTTCTGGTATGAAATTCAAAATGGCGGCTACGGCAGGACTTAGTTTAACATTGGACCCTATGGGAAAAATGTTTCAAAATGCTTCTTCTCTGAAACCACTTGGACAGTTGAAACTAAACTGCCCAGGAATGATCATTGGAAGGTCCTCTACAAATTTTCTGTTTTTTATGCCGGTCGGAAATCCAAGATGGCCGCCACCGCAGGACATAGATTAACATTGGACCCTATGGGAAAATATTCAAATGCCTTCTACTCAGAAACTACAAATATGATTAAAGCCAAACTGTACATGAATGTTCATTAGATGGTCCTCTACCAACTTTACGTTTTTTGTTCTGGTATGAAATTCAAAATGGCGGCTACGGCAGGACTTAGTTTAACATTGGACCCTATGGGAAAAATGTTTCAAAACGCTTCTTCTCTGAAACCACTTGGATAATTGAAACCAAACTGCCCAGGAATGATCATTGGAAGGTCCTCTACAAGGTGTGTGTTTTTTATGCCGATCGGAAATCCAAGATGGCCACCACCGCAGGACATAGATTAACATTGGACCCTATGGGAAAATGTTCAAATGCCTTCTTCTCAGAAACTACAAATATGATTAAAGCCAAACTGTGCATGAATGTTCATTGAATGGTCCTCTACAAAATATACGTTTTTTATTCTGATATGAAATTCAAAATGGCGGCTACGGCAGGACTTAGTTTAACATTGGACCCTATGGGAAAAATGTTTCAAAATGCTTCTTCTCTGAAACCACTTGGACAGTTGAAACCAAACTGCCCAGGAATGATCATTGGAAGGTCCTGTTTTTTATGCCGATCGGAAATCCAAGATGGCTGCCACCACAGGTCATAGTATTAACACAGAACCATATGGGGAAAATACAGAAATATATTCTTCTCTGAAGCTATTGCACTGATTGAACCTAAACTGTGCATCAATCATTGGAAGGTCCTTTACAAACTGACGCAGGATATAGTTTTTACATAGGACCAATTGTTTTTTTTTATTACCAGGTGAACGATACAGGCTCTTGAGAGCCTCTGGTTTTTTAAGATATGGAAGACTATCTATGAATAATCTTGGCTGAAGTCTGTAAACTGAAATATTCAATAAAGAAATTGGGGGGGGGGGGGGGGAATCCAGGCATTATGCATGGTCTTCACTCTTGGTGAAATCTGAACTCTAAAGTTAATGGGATTTTTCTTTCAAATACACTTAATGTTTTGCAGTCTCTGAAGTACATTTTTTGGTCCACAAAATGCTAGATTTCAGGAGCTTCCGACCCCTTACGGCCCTCAGCCTAATTTTTTAGGTACCTCCTAAAATTTAAGAAGTACCTCCTATTATAAAAAACTTTGAAACCCCTGTTTATATTAGACAGAATCATGTACAACCTCTATTTATATTAGACAGAATCATGTACAACCTCTTTATATTAGACAGAATCATGTACAACCTCTATTTATATTAGACAGAATCATGTACAACCTCTATTTATATTAGACAGAATCATGTACAACCTCTATTTATATTAGACAGAATCATGTACAACCTCTATTTATACTAGACAGAATCATGTACAACCTCTATTTATATTAGATAGAATCATGTACAACCTCTATTTATATTAGACAGAATCATGTACAACCTCTATTTATATTAGACAGAATCATGTACAACCTCTATTTATATTAGACAGAATCATGTACAACCTCTATTTATACTAGACAGAATCATGTACAACCTCTATTTATATTAGACAGAATCATGTACAACCTCTATTTATATTAGACAGAATCATGTACAACCTCTATTTATACTAGACAGAATCATGTACAACCTCTATTTATATTAGACAGAATCATGTACAACCTCTATTTATATTAGACAGAATCATGTACAACCTCTTTATACTAGACAGAATCATGTACAACCTCTATTTATATTAGATAGAATCATGTACAACCTCTATTTATATTAGACAGAATCATGTACAACCTCTATTTATATTAGACAGAATCATGTACAACCTCTATTTATATTAGACAGAATCATGTACAACCTCTATTTATACTAGACAGAATCATGTACAACCTCTATTTATATTAAACAGAATCATGTACAACCTCTATTTATATTAGACAGAATCATATACAACCTCTATTTATATTAGACAGAATCATGTACAACCTCTATTTATACTAGACAGAATCATGTACAACCTCTATTTATACTAGACAGAATCATGTACAACCTCTATTTATATTAGACAATCATGTACAACCTCTATTTCTATTAGACAGAATCATGTACAACCTCTATTTATACTAGACAGAATCATGTACAGCCTCTATTTATACTAGACAGAATCATGTACAACCTCTATTTATATTAGACAGAATCATGTACAACCTCTATTTATATTAGACAGAATCATGTACAACCTCTATTTATATTAGACAGAATCATGTACAACCTCTATTTATACTAGACAGAATCATGTACAACCTCTATTTATATTAGACAGAATCATGTACAACCTCTATTTATATCAGGGGTTTCAAAGTGGGACAGTACCCGGTACTTTTACCCGCCTGAGATCGTGTATAGTACCGGCAGAAATTACTGAACCCCCCAAAATTAGCGGTGGTCAAAACCACAAGTACGATGGTCGATAGGCTTGTGGAATATTTTTCATAAAAAATTAATGATCACATCAATTGCTGAATTCTCGCATTCAAATCAAACAACTGCATCACCACCAAGTTGATGGGATATTCCCTGTTTTAAAAATAACTTTACCTTAGAATCGTAAATAGCAGTTTGCGCATGCGGTAAATAGATATGTTTTCGCCCCAATGTCTTTTCATCCTTGTGTAAAACTCGGACCGGAACAAAGCTGACATCATTTCAAAATAAAAAAAAATGACCGATTACAAATTATGTTCAAACACAATTTAGTGTAATCTCCAGTAATATAAGTATGATCATTATGTATTATGAATATATGACTACACAATATTTTGTGCGATTTTTTTTATCCATTTAAAACCCAGGGTCGAATCATTCTGGGGCGTACTGTCTTTGTTGCTTAACTCCGTCCATATTGTTTAACTTCCGGTATAAAAAAATAAAAACCTATGCCTAATTTATTTACATATTTTGACGGGGCCATACCGCGGTTGTTCACAGAAATGAAAGTGTGCTGAAAAACATTTTTAAAAGGGGGTACGAGGAGATAAGGGATAGAAAATTACTAGAAATCTTGAAAAAGGACCGGACATGGCTCAAATACGAATTACATTGTAATGTCAAAATGCCGGCCCCCCCTTTTTTTCCAAAATAATTTAACTTTTGTGATTCAAATGTTAATAAATGTCTTCCCGCAAATCGTTTTTGTTCGAACATTTTTTTTGCACATAAGTCGTGAAAGTAACAATATATATTGTTTTTGTTTAATTATATTTGTATTGATCTATTAAAAAATGATAAATTTTATTAAAGATTGATGATTGCAAATTAAATTTATATGGTTCATCAAGGACGTATTCTATATACGTCCTTGGTTTCATTAATTATGACACTTATATGTCTTGATCCTGCCAATGGTCTTTGATGAGTTTAATTAATGGTAATAAAGTAAAAAAAAAACACAAGCCAAGGTATTGTGAAAAAGAAAAGGACAAAGCCAACAAAAGAATTTAGAGAAGTTTAAGCTTTGATAACAATGGCATGGTCAAGCCTAGCTGCGGAACCGTAGCTCTTTATGGTCCTTTTGGTTTTTAGTTCACCTGGACCAAAGGTCCATGTGAACTATTGCCATCACTTGGCGTCCGTCGTCTGTCGTCTGTCGTCTGTAAACTTTTCACATTTCAAGCTTCTTCTCCGAAACCACTTGGCCGATTGGAACCGAACTTAGCAGGAATGTTCCTTGGATGGTCCTCTACAAAGTTACTGTTTTTCGTTCCAGTCGGATATTCAATATGGCTGCCAGGGCCAATAATATGCTCTGATTGGCCGAAATTTCAAAGATCTTCTTCTCCGAAACTAATGAACTGACTGAACCCAAACTGTAAAGGAATGATCATTGGAATGTCCTTTACCAAGTTACTGTTTTTTATGCCGATCGGAAATCCAAGATGGCCGCCATCGCAGGACATAGATTAACATTGGACCCTATGGGAAAATGTTCAAATGCCTTCTTCTCAGAAACTACAAATATGATTAAAGCCAAACTGTACATGAATGTTCATTGGATGGTCCTCTACAATCTTAAGGTTTTTTGTTCCGATATGAAATTCAAAATGGCGGCTACGGCAGGACTTAGTTTAACATTGGACCCTATGGGAAAAATGTTTCAAAATGCTTCTTCTCTGAAACCACTTGGACAGTTGAAACCAAACTGCCCAGGAATGATCATTGGAAGGTCCTCTACAAATTTTTTGTTTTTTATGCCGGTCGAAAATCCAAGATGGCCGCCACCGCAGGACATAGATTAACATTGGACCCTATGGGAAAATGTTCAAATGCCTTCTTCTCAGAAACTACAAATATTATTAAAGCCAAACTGTACATGAATGTTGATTGGATGGTCCTCTACAATCTTAAGGTTTTTTGTTCCGATATGAAATTTAAAATGGCGGCTACGACAGGACTTAGTTTAACATTGGACCCTATGGGAAAAATGTTTCAAAATGCTTCTTCTCTGAAACCACTTGGACAGTTGAAACCAAACTGCCCAGGAATGATCATTGGAAGGTCCTCTACAAATTTTCTGTTTTTTATGCCGGTCGGAAATCCAAGATGGCCACCACCGCAGGACATAGATTAACATTGGACCCTATGGGAAAATGTTCAAATGCCTTCTTCTCAGAAACTACAAATATTATTAAAGCCAAACTGTACATGAATGTTGATTGGATGGTCCTCTACAATCTTAAGGTTTTTTGTTCCGATATGAAATTCAAAATGGCGGCTACGACAGGACTTAGTTTAACATTGGACCCTATGGGAAAAATGTTTCAAAATGCTTCTTCTCTGAAACCACTTGGACAGTTGAAACCAAACTGCCCAGGAATGATCATTGGAAGGTCCTCTACAAATTTTCTGTTTTTTATGCCGGTCGGAAATCCAAGATGGCCGCCACCGCAGGACATAGATTAACATTGGACCCTATGGGAAAATGTTCAAATGCCTTCTTCTCAGAAACTACAAATATTATTAAAGCCAAACTGTACATGAATGTTGATTGGATGGTCCTCTACAATCTTAAGGTTTTTTGTTCCGATATGAAATTCAAAATGGCGGCTACGGCAGGACTTAGTTTAACATTGGACCCTATGGGAAAAATGTTTCAAAATGCTTCTTCTCTGAAACCACTTGGACAGTTGAAACCAAACTGCCCAGGAATGATCATTGGAAGGTCCTCTACAAATGTTTTGTTTTTTATGCCGGTCGAAAATCCAAGATGGCCACCACCGCAGGACATAGATTAACATTGGACCCTATGGGAAAATGTTCAAATGCCTTCTTCTCAGAAACTACAAATATTATTAAAGCCAAACTGTACATGAATGTTGATTGGATGGTCCTCTACAATCTTAAGGTTTTTTGTTCCGATATGAAATTCAAAATGGCGGCTACGGCAGGACTTAGTTTAACATTGGACCCTATGGGAAAAATGTTTCAAAATGCTTCTTCTCTGAAACCACTAGGACAGTTGAAACCAAACTGCCCAGGAATGATCATTGGAAGGTCCTCTACAAATTATGTGTTTTTTATGCCGGTCGGAAATCCAAGATGGCCGCCACCGCAGGACATAGATTAACATTGGACCCTATGGGAAAATATTCAAATGCCTTCTACTCAGAAACTACAAATATGATTAAAGCCAAACTGTACATGAATGTTCATTAGATGGTCCTCTACAAACTTTACGTTTTTTGTTCCGGTATGAAATTCAAAATGGCGGCTACGGCAGGACTTAGTTTAACATTGAACCCTATGGGAAAAATGTTTCAAAACGCTTCTTCTCTGAAACCACTTGGATAATTTAAACCAAACTGCCTAGGAATGATCATTGGAAGGTCCTCTAGAAATTTTATGTTTTTTATGCCGATCGGAAATCCAAGATGGCCGCCACCGCAATACATAGATTAACATTGGACCCTATGGGAAAATGTTCAAATGCCTTCTTCTCAGAAACTACAAATATGATTAAAGCCAAACTGTACATGAATGTTCATTGGATGGTCCTCTACAATCTTAAGGTTTTTTGTTCCGATATGAAATTCAAAATGGTGGCTACGGCAGGACTTAGTTTAACATTGGACCCTATGGGAAAAATGTTTCAAAATGCTTCTTCTCTGAAACCACTTGGACAGTTGAAACCAAACTGCCCAGGAATGATCATTGGAAGGTCCTCTACAAATTTTTTGTTTTTTATGCCGGTCGGAAATCCAAGATGGCCGCCACCGCAGGACATAGATTAACATTGGACCCTATGGGAAAATATTCAAATGCCTTCTACTCAGAAACTACAAATATTATTAAAGCCAAACTGTACATGAATGTTCATTAGATGGTCCTCTACAAACTTTACGTTTTTTGTTCTGGTATGAAATTCAAAATGGCGGCTACGGCAGGACTTAGTTTAACATTGGACCCTATGGGAAAAATGTTTCAAAATGCTTCTTCTCTGAAACCACTTGGACAGTTGAAACCAAACTGCCCAGGAATGATCATTGGAAGGTCCTCTACAAATTTAAGGTTTTTTATGCCGGTCGGAAATCCAAGATGGCCGCCACTGCAGGACATAGATTAACATTGGACCCTATGGGAAAATATTCAAATGCCTTCTACTCAGAAACTACAAATATGATTAAAGCCAAACTGTACATGAATGTTCATTAGATGGTCCTCTACAAACTTTACGTTTTTTGTTCTGGTATGAAATTCAAAATGGCGGCTATGGCAGGACTTAGTTTAACATTGGACCCTATGGGGAAAATGTTTCAAAACGCTTCTTCTCTGAAACCACTTGGATAATTGAAACCAAACTGCCTAGGAATGATCATTGGAAGGTCCTCTACAAATTTTATGTTTTTTATGCCAATCGGAAATCCAAGATGGCCACCACCGCAATACATAGATTAACATTGGACCCTATGGGAAAATGTTCAAATGCCTTCTTCTCAGAAACTACAAATATGATTAAAGCCAAACTGTACATGAATGTTCATTGGATGGTCCTCTACAATCTTAAGGTTTTTTGTTCCGATATGAAATTCAAAATGGCGGCTACGGCAGGACTTAGTTTAACATTGGACCCTATGGGAAAAATGTTTCAAAATGCTTCTTCTCTGAAACCACTTGGACAGTTGAAACCAAACTGCCCAGGAATGATCATTGGAAGGTCCTCTACAAATTTTCTGTTTTTTATGCCAGTCGGAAATCCAAGATGGCCACCACCGCAGGACAGATTAACATTGGACCCTATGGGAAAATATTCAAATGCCTTCTACTCAGAAACTACAAATATGATTAAAGCCAAACTGTACATGAATGTTCATTGGATGGTCCTCTACAAACTTTACGTTTTTTGTTCTGGTATGAAATTCAAAATGGCGGCTACGGCAGGACTTAGTTTAACATTGGACCCTATGGGAAAAATGTTTCAAAATGCTTCTTCTCTGAAACCACTTGGACAGTTGAAACTAAACTGCCCAGGAATGATCATTGGAAGGTCCTCTACAAATTTTCTGTTTTTTATGCCGGTCGGAAATCCAAGATGGCCGCCACCGCAGGACATAGATTAACATTGGACCCTATGGGAAAATATTCAAATGCCTTCTACTCAGAAACTACAAATATGATTAAAGCCAAACTGTACATGAATGTTCATTAGATGGTCCTCTACCAACTTTACGTTTTTTGTTCTGGTATGAAATTCAAAATGGCGGCTACGGCAGGACTTAGTTTAACATTGGACCCTATGGGAAAAATGTTTCAAAACGCTTCTTCTCTGAAACCACTTGGATAATTGAAACCAAACTGCCCAGGAATGATCATTGGAAGGTCCTCTACAAGGTGTGTGTTTTTTATGCCGATCGGAAATCCAAGATGGCCACCACCGCAGGACATAGATTAACATTGGACCCTATGGGAAAATGTTCAAATGCCTTCTTCTCAGAAACTACAAATATGATTAAAGCCAAACTGTGCATGAATGTTCATTGAATGGTCCTCTACAAAATATACGTTTTTTATTCTGATATGAAATTCAAAATGGCGGCTACGGCAGGACTTAGTTTAACATTGGACCCTATGGGAAAAATGTTTCAAAATGCTTCTTCTCTGAAACCACTTGGACAGTTGAAACCAAACTGCCCAGGAATGATCATTGGAAGGTCCTGTTTTTTATGCCGATCGGAAATCCAAGATGGCTGCCACCACAGGTCATAGTATTAACACAGAACCATATGGGGAAAATACAGAAATATATTCTTCTCTGAAGCTATTGCACTGATTGAACCTAAACTGTGCATCAATCATTGGAAGGTCCTTTACAAACTGACGCAGGATATAGTTTTTACATAGGACCAATTGTTTTTTTTTATTACCAGGTGAACGATACAGGCTCTTGAGAGCCTCTGGTTTTTTAAGATATGGAAGACTATCTATGAATAATCTTGGCTGAAGTCTGTAAACTGAAATATTCAATAAAGAAATTGGGGGGGGGGGGGGGAATCCAGGCATTATGCATGGTCTTCACTCTTGGTGAAATCTGAACTCTAAAGTTAATGGGATTTTTCTTTCAAATACACTTAATGTTTTGCAGTCTCTGAAGTACATTTTTTGGTCCACAAAATGCTAGATTTCAGGAGCTTCCGACCCCTTACGGCCCTCAGCCTAATTTTTTAGGTACCTCCTAAAATTTAAGAAGTACCTCCTATTATAAAAAACTTTGAAACCCCTGTTTATATTAGACAGAATCATGTACAACCTCTATTTATATTAGACAGAATCATGTACAACCTCTTTATATTAGACAGAATCATGTACAACCTCTATTTATATTAGACAGAATCATGTACAACCTCTATTTATATTAGACAGAATCATGTACAACCTCTATTTATATTAGACAGAATCATGTACAACCTCTATTTATACTAGACAGAATCATGTACAACCTCTATTTATATTAGATAGAATCATGTACAACCTCTATTTATATTAGACAGAATCATGTACAACCTCTATTTATATTAGACAGAATCATGTACAACCTCTATTTATATTAGACAGAATCATGTACAACCTCTATTTATACTAGACAGAATCATGTACAACCTCTATTTATATTAGACAGAATCATGTACAACCTCTATTTATATTAGACAGAATCATGTACAACCTCTATTTATACTAGACAGAATCATGTACAACCTCTATTTATATTAGACAGAATCATGTACAACCTCTATTTATATTAGACAGAATCATGTACAACCTCTTTATACTAGACAGAATCATGTACAACCTCTATTTATATTAGATAGAATCATGTACAACCTCTATTTATATTAGACAGAATCATGTACAACCTCTATTTATATTAGACAGAATCATGTACAACCTCTATTTATATTAGACAGAATCATGTACAACCTCTATTTATACTAGACAGAATCATGTACAACCTCTATTTATATTAAACAGAATCATGTACAACCTCTATTTATATTAGACAGAATCATGTACAACCTCTATTTATATTAGACAGAATCATGTACAACCTCTATTTATATTAGACAGAATCATGTACAACCTCTATTTATATTAGACAGATTCATGTACAACCTCTATTTATATTAGACAGAATCATGTACAACCTCTATTTATATTAGACAGAATCATGTACAACCTCTATTTATATTAGACAGAATCATGTACAACCTCTATTTATACTAGACAGAATCATGTACAACCTCTATTTATATTAGATAGAATCATGTACAACCTCTATTTATATTAGACAGAATCATATACAACCTCTATTTATATTAGACAGAATCATGTACAACCTCTATTTATACTAGACAGAATCATGTACAACCTCTATTTATATTAGACAGAATCATGTACAACCTCTATTTATATTAGACAGAATCATGTACAACCTCTATTTATACTAGACAGAATCATGTACAACCTCTATTTATATTCAGAATCATGTACAACCTCTATTTATACTAGACAGAATCATGTACAACCTCTATTTATATTAGATAGAATCATGTACAACCTCTATTTATATTAGACAGAATCATGTACAACCTCTATTTATATTAGACAGAATCATGTACAACCTCTATTTATATTAGACAGAATCATGTACAACCTCTATTTATACTAGACAGAATCATGTACAACCTCTATTTATACTAGACAGAATCATGTACAACCTCTTTATACTAGACAGAATCATGTACAACCTCTATTTATATTAGACAGAATCATGTACAACCTCTATTTATATTAGACAGAATCATGTACAACCTCTATTTATATTAGACAGAATCATGTACAACCTCTATTTATACTAGACAGAATCATGTACAACCTCTATTTATATTAGACAGAATCATGTACAACCTCTATTTATATTAGACAGAATCATGTACAACCTCTATTTATATTAGACAGAATCATGTACAACCTCTGTTTATATTAGACAGAATCATGTACAACCTCTATTTATATTAGACAGAATCATGTACAATCTCTATTTATATTAGACAGAATCATGTACAACCTCTATTTATATTAGACAGAATCATGTACAACCTCTATTTATATTAGACAGAATCATGTACAACCTCTATTTATATAGACAGAATCATGTACATCCTCTATTTATATTAGACAGAATCATGTACAACCTCTATTTATATAGACAGAATCATGTACATCCTCTATTTATATTAGACAGAATCATGTACAACCTCTATATTAGACAATCATGTACAACCTCTATTTATATTAGACAGAATCATGTACAACCTCTATTTATATTAGACAGAATCATGTACAACCTCTATTTATATTAGACAGAATCATGTACAACCTCTATTTATATTAGACAGAATCATTTACAACCTCTATTTATATTAAACAGAATCATGTACAACCTCTATTTATATTAGACAGAATCATGTACAACCTCTATTTATATTAGATAGAATCATGTACAACCTCTATTTATATTAGACAGAATCATATACAACCTCTATTTATATTAGACAGAATCATGTACAACCTCTATTTATATTAGACAGAATCATGTACAACCTCTATACTAGACAGAATCATGTACAACCTCTATTTATATTAGACAGAATCATGTACAACCTCTATTTATATTAGACAGAATCATGTACAACCTCTATTTATACTAGACAGAATCATGTACATTCTCTATTTATATTAGACAGAATCATGTACAACCTCTATTTATATTAGACAGAATCATGTA